>ML994731.1:0-257130 GCA_010093925.1 Zopfia rhizophila CBS 207.26 | reverse complement strand
GTTGTACAAACTGAGGCAGGAAGTGATCGACCCCCCTGACTCGCGCATACCCGAGCGCCACCAACACTACTATTTTCAATTGAGATTCAGCAACCAAATACGAATCAATTGTGAAGCTATTTGATTCAGTGATACAATCGATATTGGAGAATCATTTGGTGCTACAATAATCTACCAACGAGTCGAACCTCCTTTGTTTTTGATGACTGCCTGAATTCGAGCTGGGATTGATGCAATACACCTCTGCCAGTCTTCGGGGGTCAATTTCTCCCACTCCTCTTTCAAGACCAGCTCCATCTCTTGAATATTGTGAATTCGGTGTCTTCTCTTGCTAATCCTCATCTTCAAGATAGCCCAAAGGTTCTCAATTGGATTCAAATCTGGAGATTGCGCAGGCCATCTCATTGACTCCATGCCAAGCTTCTCACGAGAAGTTGAAGTCATTTTTGATGTATGATATGAAGCTCCATCTTCTTGCCGTAAATATATCCCACGCTTCTCAGCAATGCGCATGTAGAAAGGATGAGCGTGAGGTGCAAGGACCTTGTTATAGTATCTTGTTGGGTTCGTCTTGGTTCCTTTCTTCAAAATCACTAGCTCACTTTTTAAATTTAAATGAGATAGCTCCCTACACACCAACAGCGCTTCTTCCACTTTTGAAAGTAGGTGTAAGATATCGACTTTCATATGCATGGCCTTTCCCCTTCTTTCTCTTGCAGTATTGTGTCAAAGAAATCAACCTAATTTCGAAGGTTGATTCATTTGAGAAGCCCACGCATGCACAATCTTCTTTATTTCAATTTTTCATAAGTCGAGCCCAGCGCAGTCGATCTGCTTGATGTAAGGCCTTAAGGTAAGGCTTCTGGTGAGGCTTGAATACGTAGTACTCATTTTTTGCAAGATATTTGCGCACAGCGTTAATGCATATTGCTTGAGTAGCCTTTAAAGGAGTCCCTAATACTTTATAGGTTTCAAACGGAAATCTCTCAATATGTTGAACTAAGCGCCTTTTAGATCGTTCGTCAAGCTTTGGAGGCCGTCTTGTTCGCCTAGCTTGACGCTAGGGTTCTTCCTTGTTCTTGCGCAAGCGCTTGAGGATAGACTTGATGCTACTGATCGGAAGTGGATAAGTTTTCTGTATCTTTTTGGTGCCATATCTAAGGCAAGATAGCACCCAAATTCCATGAACTATGTGTTCCGGATATTCTCGACGGTCAGTTGTGGGTTTCGAAGGCATTTTGAAGCGATTGAAAAGGTGTTGGTTGAGAAATAGAGCTTTAAAAAATGTGTATGTGGTGGCTGTTTGGTTGGCTGAAACGTGGGGGTCGGTCACTTCCTGCATTAGTTTGTACGTAAGAAGCGCAGTTGAATTGCCAAATGCACGAGGAATCTAAGAAATCGGAGTCCGAGATGTCAAGCTTACGGTCATTTCCACTACGACGGATTCCAGTTCATCCCCAATCCCTCCTTCATATTCATTTTCAATACACTCCATGCAGGTGGATGCAAGGGACGGGGTTTCTATGAGCTCATAAGCGTAATCCCTCCCAATATACTCCCAGTCACGCTGCTTCTTGTCATCATCTGATTCTTCATTCTCCCCCAGTTCTACGAAATCCCATCCATTGAATGACACCCAAGAGTCATCAATTCGCTCCTGAGGAAGCAGGGGTACAACTTTTTTAACAAGCTCCATTCTTTCGGGTGTCACATCTGATGTTGCAATGTTACACTGTTCGTCGACGCCAATGTACTTTGTGTTGGCATGATATATTTCTTTTCCAATTTTCAGACTTGTGGAGTCCTCTAGATAAATTTAGCACAGGAAATGTTCATGGGAATCACAGCATACCTGCAATTATGGAGTCTTCTTGTGGTAGTCCGTCATTTTGCTCACTGCTCTTTCCGGAATCGCTATATCGAGATGATGAGGGGCTCGGAATCTCCTCTTGGGCTGGTTCACTTCGCCCCAAGCCAAACTCGGCTTCCGAATTCCTCGGTCTTACTATACAAGCAGTAGATGCCGATCCAAAAATTCTTTCTTCACTACGTAGCGTGTTCCTTTCTCCCAAAAGCTCATACACAACGCCTTCAGTCTCCATACCGTCTAGCGAAAGTGTAGTTAAGGCCACTTAGATCTTGCTCTCTCGCTATAAAGTCTTAATAATTTAGGCTTGCATTCACAGTATTTAATCCGGCCTTATATATGATAATTCACTTCTTATTACATTTCCTGGTGCTAGGGAGGAGAAGATCGTGAATATTATGTTGCATGAATCGCACACACGGAACATACGGTGATCCTGGGGCAGGAGTACATATCAAGTTTCTTCGATTTCGACAGCACGAGGCCTAGGATTCCTGAAAACAGCAAACGTTCAAGCAAAACAGCCTAGATTAGTCGCCTCAAACTCGTCTCTGTTTTGGAGATCCCGACAACATGTACTACAGTAGCGTCCATAACCGTAATTCGAAAATGGCTAGGGGCTTGTCATCAAAAAATGAGGTAAATTACAACGTACAATACATATCCAGAACCGGACAAATAGGATTATTATGGACCGAGTGGCGTCACAATCATTGCCGCTCTTCTACAAATATTTCATAATTCGTAGAGGGCAGGGTCGTCTAGAGTGATCACAGGCTACCCCCCGCCTAAACGTGTACATCCCCATTGCCGGCCACCTCCATCATCTCTGCCTGCTCATATATTACCAATCGACTCCTACTTGTAAGCATCTTATGTCCATCCTATTTAAGAAAGACCTGATACCTATCTTCTCCAAACCGTTTCCTTTGATATGGGATAATTTTAGCTCAGAAAAGCCTTTCAGTTTACTCTCTCAGCTGCAAAATTGCTATTAATCAATCAAGCGGCTGAAGGACAACGCCACTGCTTGGTAGGCTGCTAAAAATGATAGAAGATATGCTCAGTATCATTCAATTATTGATAGAGTTCTCACCTTTTCAATTTCGGCAATTCTCAACGACAGCGGTTGAGTTAGGCCCATATCAGGCATTCATGTACCTAGTTCAGCCATGTGGAATACTCCACTACTTCTACCTACCTCTTGTTTCCAGGCTACCTGAAATGGAATAATGCATATGTTGCCATAAAATCGACCTCCTGCCGGTCGGACATACAATCCGCCGGCTTGGCATTCGTCTTCTGTATATAGACTCTGTTTGCCCTCTAGACTTTCAGGTCCTTAATGCAATCTTGTTCAGTCTCTCAACCTCGACAAGCACTAATTATAGTAACAGCATATATTTGGAAATGGAAGAAATGATTAAAGTGGGAAATTTCTTTTTACGGCTTCTAATCTGAGACTTTATTTGCTCTTCATAGGCTAGAAAAACTTAATTTAAGTCCTAACTATGTGATTACCCACTTCATGTGTTAGAAAGCCCGAGCAGTCAGCTTCGTTCCCTAGTTCCTCATCTAGGTCTCTACCAGAGGAAGGCCTACCTGCGCCGCAGTTTTGTTGTTATTATACTTAATCAAACAACTCATGGAGGTCGGAAGTGTCGCCATGGCAGCACATACACGCCTCACCCTTTGGAGAGTTTCCATTTCCGCGTAAAATGAAATTACGCCAAGCTATGACCGCATAGCTTCCTATTAACCCTCAAGTGAAATACAACCCCATGTTGCATAATAACTCTGCTAGAAAGGGAAGCCTGATGCTCAATAAGCCCATGTCACCAATGAAGGAAGTTTGTCACTTGTGAATATTGAAGTATTTTGGGGAACTACTCTTAACCGCTTCGTTGCAACTGTCGAATATAATCGTGCATTAAATGTAAGCCGGCAAGCTGATGGATTAAAAAGAGGATGAATTCTGCGAGCTAAGACTCCAGAGCTTGTAACCCAGTGCAGGGAATCAATAATGTCGCAACCCATGATTAATTAAATGAGTGGAAGACTCGATCTATATACACAATCGAGGTGGATTGTACGTAAGAGCGTACGTAGGAGTGTACGCAATCTGCTGACGCCATAAGGGTCAGAGGTGAGAGATGGCGAGAGCACTACTTGATGACAAAGAGCGCTACTCGGTGACAGAGCTGCCATTTATATCAGAGATTATAGGCGAAGGCAATTGTCGAGTCAACTGAGCAACTAGCATGTTTAGCCATGCATGTGTGCACGGCTTTCATTAAATGAAGAGCGAGTGCAAAATGGTGGACCTGTGATACCGGGTCACTTAACGGGAGCTAGAGCTTCGAAACAGAGGCTTTTATACATTCTCCACAGCCCGTGATATTTCATCGTTTGTACTGTAACAACTACAATCCCATCGCCAGGGACTGCAAGGTACTCCAAGTACCTAATCCTATGGGTGGAACCACGCTAGATTTTCACTAATGCGGGTGCGTTCCCAACCAGTGAGCTACAGTAATATCTATTTAACTTCAAATTAATTTCGAAGCTACAGTCGCGAGCAGAATCGGTTTCCGGTTTTACACTTTGATTTGTCTTCACCGCACGGACCTCCTGACAAGGGGGTTTCTTACTTCGTGTTAGCGTCTTATAGGGATATTCTCGTATTTTACACACTTTTTTTAAACACATCATGTGAGACCAGTCACTTGGCGTGGGTACCGCTCAGCCAGCAATATTCCAAGGATGGGATAGTGTAGTATGTAACTTTGAAGGCTAGTTAATTACGGCTAATTCCCTGCAAGCTACTAACACGAAGTAGGAAACCCCCTTGTTGGGAGGTCCGTGCGGTGAAGACAAATCAAAGTGCAAAACCGGAAACCGATTCTGCTCGCGACTGTAATGTACTACTATATCAAAGTTAAAAAACCTCTCAGGAATAATTTTAAAGGAACTGGTTATGACTCATTGAACTAATGGGTTGGTTAGATTAACTACTATGACAATATGGATCTGCCCTCAATGAAGCCCATCGATGGTCTTGAGGACGGTTTGATTAAAGATATACTCCTGGCTCTGCGGAAAGCAAATAAACGTTAGTTAGGTACAGCAGAATCGCAAATGTAATATGGGGTATATCATAGGGACCATGGGTTTCATGAGTCTTGCTAATTACAACTTTTTTTCTCTAGCATATCTGATACCCTTGTCATCCAAGTCCATCCGTGCAGGCTGGAAGGGTCCACATCCAAAATCCGGCTTGGCTCCTCCACGAAAATGCAAGCAAATTGTCTTTCACTAGGTGCCAAGCCATATATTTCGCCTGGAAGAAGATATTGTGCATCCTTATTTCTGTCATTATTGTCCTCTGTCGACGAACTTTTGAAGCTGCTTAAACGTTTCCAAGCAGCCTTCAATTTAGCATAGAAAGTATTCGTGCCTGATATGATTGTTTTCAATACAGGGTGTCTCATTGCTGAATTCTGCGGGGTCCGTCCAGCATTACCTTGGAGGACAGTGACTTTCCCTTCCAGGACAAGGAACAACAGCCGTGGAGGATAGGCCTGGTAAGCCACCAGGTCTCCATATGCCTTTGTAATAATTCGTGCCCCAGATTCCTTCGGGTCAAGAGCTGGGAAATCAAGGGAAGGCTTATTCCACTCTCTTTGTTTACTCTTTAGCAGCTCGTTCAGCGTCGTCATAAACGGTGCTCGATTATCAACATCGTTTCGATGAGATTCTATATCTACAGTTAGTACCAAGATTCGGCTAGAAACAAAAACTTTGTGACAACACATACCATCGTCCCTTGCTTGACAGAAGAATTGCGCATCTCTCCACTTCTCGAATGTCAAGACAGTGTGGAACTCAGCAGTAGAATTGACACTGGATGCAGAGCTCTCTACACGTAACTCACCGTTCCAAATTTCGCATTGAAACCCACCGCGCTCTAGGTCGGCATAGACTTGAGAGCCAACTCTTAGCCCACAAATTATGAGACATGTAGGTGCCACCAGTTGAATGAGTTTTTTGGCCTTATCTGTAAGTAACCGCGCGACATCAGTTTCAATTCGAGTCACCGTCTCGAGATCCAATACGAGATATGCAGGAGCTCTGCCTCTTGAGGCTAATATGTCCTTCAAGGCAGTATCAATCCATGGTACTGTAGCAGATCCCACGACCCCTGTGAGTTTCATGATGGCTATCTCTTTGGTAGAGGAGATACTGGTGTCCCTGCTCCCGCCACAGTCCGATCCGTGGGAATTCATCCAATGTTCAGACTCCAGGGAGCTCGATAGATCATAAGCATCTCTTTTAATAGGTGGAAGGAAAGACGGTGGTCCTGATGCATGCTCTACTACTTCGCCTTCGTCCAGTCTATAGAATTTGACAACTCGGGGACGCTTTGGCGAGGATCAGCTTACACCTTACTATAAGGTTGGACTTGCATACTTACCGAATCATAAATAGTCCAGCTGAACTGTAGCACTAAAACAAGTCCAGTGCCGAGCCCTATCCCAGGCAAAACACCTAGGAAGGTACATCCAATTACTGTGGCAAGAACTGTGATCCATTCACCCCAGAGAAGACACCTAATAGAGTCCCACAGCGCGCTAGCTAATAGTTCGATGCCTAGGAAGAAGAGGAGTGTCGCTGCGAGTATCGTCGGGATGTAGGGCAGCAGAAATGAAGAGACAAAGAAAATAGCAATAGTAATAAGCAACACAAGCATCGCTTCAGCATGTCCCCCGCCGGAAAGCATGAAAAATCGGGAGCTGGAGAAGACCTGAGGACCAATTAAAGTATGAACGGATATTATGACCATTCCAAAAAAATAGGGGAACAAAAAGGATAACAAGAACAAAAAAGGTTTTGGAACATACCATCATGTTCGGTACCGTTCCCGCGGCTCCAGCCAGTAGGTTGGAAAGTCCATGTCCTCCAAATTCGTGGTTCATCTCATAAACCGGAACATTCAAATCTAGCGCCAACGAAGTGACTGAAATAGGGAGGGTGATTGTACCGATCAAAACAAGAAGTACTATGTCCGATGTTGCAGCCGGAATAACGCTCCACTGCACTTTATTGAAGTTGAAAAGGGCCCAGTAATTCCATTGAGCCATATATGAGGTCTGGTTCTCGCCCTGGTAATTCTCCACAGTAAAGAGCCATCCTTTTGATGCTAAACTCAATAGACCTGAAGCATTGGCATATCCCCTTACTGCCGTGACCACCCAAAAGATACTCCCGACAACCAGGCAGTATATGGGAATATAAAGTGGCTGCTGCGTCAATCCCCCAGTCACTTTTGAAAATAGTTTCATTCGACTTGAAATTGACAGGAAGAAGGCTGGGCCAACAGATGCGCCGAGTAATGGTAGGTGTGCACCTGAGAAAAGGGCGTTTGCCGCTGTTTCCAGGGTCAGCTGCGGGGCGGATGCTGGCAAAGTGAGCTCAAGAGCGAGCACACAGAGCGAGATGCCAATTGCCCCTAGCTGATTAGCGATTTCCAGCATAAGTTCGGCGTCACTACTCACCGATGACCCCTCTCAGGACAACTCGGGGAAAATACTCCACGAATCTTTCCCATCTGAGGGCACATATTAGAGCAAGAACCGCTCCAAGAGTAAGACTTGTCACTGCGTACGCTGCCATGACGGTTGGGAGAACAGCGTCCTCCTTGTCCGGTAGTTTCCGTTGTATGGTTGATGCAATTTCTCTCAGAAATGGCAGGATCTCAAGGAGCATCGAGCCAAGGACTCCCGAGAATAGGGATCCCCCAAGCGATAAAGTCAGTTGTGAGATAATGGTGCTGTTTTTGTTCAGTTTCTACTTCAAACGGATGTATTGGGCACCCACCTCATTATGAACAAGGATATCGCTTGCGTTTGCAGGCCGGAGAAGGTCATGCCCGGATCATTCGAAGGAAAGATAAGCAAACCCATTGAAACTAGATATACGGAAGTCAGTCTCGAATATCTTTGACGCATAGCATCATCTATAAGGATCGTCTCACCGGCATCAAGTGCATTCAGCATACTGCCAAGCAAGATTGCTGCTAGCGATAATCTGCGGAATTGATCAAGCGCATATTTGATTGCCAATCGCGGTTTTGGGGTCCGACTCTCCATAGCCAAAAGTCTGCTTCACAAATTTGAACACAAATTTGAACCGAAATGTAGCACGGCGATAACTGTTCGCCGCTTATTGCACATCTAAAATACTGAGAAAGTCCAAGAGTAAATATTTTTCTTCAAATGTATTGCAAGCTTTGTGGTATTTAGTATGTAAACAGATTGCATTTTGCTCTTTTAATTTGAATAATATATCTGAGACTATATCGCCCTAAAATTAATTACTATCTCCTAATTACTACTTAGACATGCCATCGGATTTGTTCTTGCACCCCTACACATCACCTTAAAAATAAATAAATAAATAAATAAACCTCGCGATCGCTGGCTGCACCAGAGGAGCGATAAATGCAAGGTAAGGACATAGGTGTATGCATATCGAGAAGATGTATTGTTAAAGGTATTCGATAGTATGTACATGCCTTACGTATCTACTATTTCTCCGTACCAAGTTGTGAGAAAAATTTTTTTTTTCTTGTTCCCTTCGTATCTCGACTCCCCGGTTTAATATTTGCCTTCGAAACTAAACCCTCCATTAATCTATCTGCACACCATTCCTTTAGAGAAAAGGTTTCGCCATGTTCGCGCACTTCCTAAAACTGGTCTAGAAGTTCCATTACTTCTATCCTCTTCCTCGTTCCAAGTTCTATTGATGGCCCGAGCTTTTCTTCAACATCTGACCGTTCATCCTGTTCTTTTCCTTTGGCGGGACATTATAGGTGAGCTTCTGGAACGGTCTCCTCTTCGATCAAAAAGAGTACTCCTCGAGTATGTGGCTTCTTTTGGGCATTATATGGGCCTCCACTCATTTCCAGTATTTGTGTTGCGTCAATTCGCACTATCATGCTTAGATTTAATGGTTGCGTAACGACATATTAATTGGGTTATGGGAATATCACCAGGTGGTAGTGCAGTGCGTCTGCAATCTGCCTTTCAGTCCACTACTGGTCCGCTCTTTGGTAGTTTGGGGTCCTATACGGATAAAATATATTTTGTTAGATCATTTTGGTGGCTGCTCGACTTTTGTCATCGCTGTGGACACTGGTCTAAATGTCTCACATTCAAAACTTAGTACTGTATATACTACAGTATCAAACATCTCCTAGACATTTACCAAGTTCTAACAATAGCGCTTGATAAAATGACGTCATGGCTAGTCGATTTCTAAAAATGTTTCTGTCATTTTTGTCAGACACTACAGTACTTCCAGCTTGCCACATATGACTTCCCCACCCACCACTACCTTTAAATTACGCTCCCTGAACATGATTCGCAAATCCCTGATGATATTGTGTAATGAATTCTTGTTCATGTGGTCAATAGCCCACCAATGATGGACGCGGCCTTATCGCATGTTTCGATCATCTGATGAGTGAATAAGGGAATAAGGTCGTCACTTGGATGTTCAACGTTGATCCATACAGTAACACCTTTCGCCTCCTTTACTTTCTTGCAGAGTTGGAGGGCATAATTCTTAATAGGTTTTATTTCCAGTCTTGTTCCAGCGATTACCACGGCGTCTATGGGCTGACGAAGGATTTCGTCAAATGATTTCAGAGTATCAGACTCATCAGGATTCAAACTATCACCATAGAGAAGTATTTTAGGTATGTAAACCCCTGGCGTGCTAGGTCGCGGTCGATTCCGATTGCGACTCTCGCAATTTGCACATGGGGATTTGAGTAATTCTTCCCAATTTTGTACAGCCACCTCGGTAGCATCGTTACATTTATAGCAGTATAATCTATCAAGCCGTCCATGAAGATGAACAGTTGCTTGGGACAATGGTTCGAGCATAGCGTCGATGCAGTCGATATTCTGGGTGTAGTGCCGCAGGAGGCGACCAGAAGAAGCAAGGCCGTCCAAGAATCGATGAAATAGAGTGGGCTCTAGCTTTGATATCTTCTTGAGCATTTCAAACAAATGCTCATGGAACTCGTGAGCGGCTTGTTCTGTGCAATATACACTCATATCGAACATATTACGACTCGACCTTTTCGTTCCAGCCGTAGACCGAAAATCTTTGACTAGACCTGTTCAGAAAATGACTCAAAATGGCGGAGAGATCCTCAGACTTACTACCAGCAGACGTGGAGATGCCAGCGCCACTCAGGACTACTATGTTTTCGTATTTAGCGAACACATTCTTTAATTCCATCTTCGTGTTCAGATACGTTGGTGGTTTGCAGTGGGAAAGCGGAGTTGTTTGTGTTGGGGTTACTGCCCAATTGAACGGAAATCCTTGCAATAAGGCTAACTGTGGAGGCAAACACTGGAGCACTTTTCAGGCGCGATATTACTTGTCATTATTGAAAAGAAATGTTTGATTATTTGAAGCGTTTGTTCCCAGGAGACGGACAACTTAAATACACGCAGGTAGGGAGAACGCTTCCATAAGTTCAAGATATTAGGATGTCTTTACTCTAGCGTGTCTCGAGGATCTCCCCTGCTATATCTATTAGGCATAATTTACCGTAGTCCGTCTAACATCATGCCCCTCGAGGTCAAACCTGCCGACCACATCGGTTCCGTGATTAATGACATCGATGGCGATTATTTTCATCGTTGAGATGCCATGCCGGGTATGCATGCATGTTCACCGGCGACGAAAGGTGATAACTACTTCATGGGTTGAGATCGTAATCAAGAAGTTCGAGACCCCTTTGCGTAGGTCTTGTCAAGTGCTTATGTTCGACCTCCAAATATGACCTGTAGACGCTTGTAGATCACTATGCGTGGTGCAATGAGTTTCCGCCACAGTCCCGGTTCCCGTGTACTGCGCTTCCGGCGGTTGACTCCTAAGAGAAGATTCAGCCGTAATTATGAGTTGTGAGATCCATGACTCACTATTATTCCATCTATTATTATCGAGTATTACTGTATGATCCCCGCATGATTCCGAGCGTTTCGTCGAGCGCGGATTTGCTCACACCCTGCTGCGCAAGTTCAGTCATGTTAAGATCGAGCCAAACATCCAATTCAGAATGCCTTCGAGTGATGGCAACAGAGTTTCGGGAAATAGTGCATTGCGTACGGCTCATTTACCGCTGGAGCGATGCGCGGCCTCACTCTTTGGCGCCTAGAACACGCCGTAAATTTCTGCCTTGCATGGCTTTACAGTACCGCCTTTCCATCGGAACCTACCAAACGCTGAAGATGCAATTTTCACCTCACCCAAGCACAATTACGGTCGGGACGCGCACCTCCCTCAAGACCGGCCAGCGAGAAGGCGGCTCTTTCCTCCATCGGACTCTCAACACCCAGTTTCTCCTCACGATCGCCCCAATCCCCCGTTTTCTGACATCCTCAATAGGTCTAAGAGCGAAATGGTAGCTCACGGCGTCTGGCTCATGCAAAAAAATTCGCATACCACCGGCCCATATACGGAACTCAGCGGGTAGTAGGATTGTTCAGTGCGAGGCCTTTTGCTGGGACCACCCTCACATCCGAGTATGAAGGGCATCTGAATAAGAGGTTCTGAAAGGGTCGAGCTGTGTTTGCGTTCCCATTACCCCGCCCACGTCCGCAATACGTGGGCTAACTTATTGATATGTAAGGTGGACTCGATACCCAACACCCTTCAATTCGACATATGAGGATTGAATGATGTCACCAAGGCTCGACGAATGCCATCTAACTCGCAGCGACAGATTCGGTCAATGCTATTAGGCTCTTTTGACCCTCTGACTCACATTTCAAACTCTAGGCGGAAGGAGTTACCAGACAGCATTGCATAACGAGGGTGGATTGGGACAAGGACACCATTGCTTTTGCTGACCTTCCGCAGATGATGGCCAAGCATCACTGGGTGTTGGTCTAGCATCGGTTGCATAATTGGTGACCGCCGCGACCATGTCAGAAAGTCCCTAGACCTTTTTGGTAGCCTTGCCCATCACATGGTACGGGGGTGGGGTGCTGATTTCTCCGTCTTTTGCATTACTCACACACGCTCTATAGACCAATACATCGAATGTCGACGTCATGACCACCAACCTTAATCTATTCTAATCATATCGCCTACACTTATCAACATAGTGGCCTCTTTCACAGATTGGGTCAATGCTGCAGAAACAACGACAAAAGCATTTCGATTGGCCAGCAGATCTTGCGGAACCCCTCCTCATAGCGTGTCATTTCCTCCTTTCCGTCGCAGGCCGTTGCGATGTTGGCGATCTCGTTACAGTCGCGAGCAGAATCGGTTTCCGGTTTTGCACTTTAATTTGTTCTCACAGCACGGACCTCCTGACAAGGGGGTTTCTTATTTCGTGTTAGCGTTATATAGGGATATTCTTGTAATTTACACACGTTTTTTAAACACATCATGTGAGACCAGTCTCTTGGCGTGGATACCGCCCAGCCAGCAATGCTCCAAGGATGGGATGGTATATTATGTAACTTTAACGGCTAGTTAATTACGGCTAATTCCCTGCAAGCTGCTAACACAAAGTAGGAAACCCCCTTGTTAGGAGGTCCGTGCGGTGAAAACAAATCAAAGTGCAAAACCGGAAACCGATTCTGCTCGCGACTGTAAGACGTACGACGTCTTTCTAGATGCTCTTTGAATTTATGGGATGTGGTTTGTGGATGCTGAACTGAGGACTATTAAGTGGCCAGCCGCACATTGCTCGCCCTTTGTGACTGTTTCCATTATAGGTTTAGCGTAAGATCAAACCTCGGTAAATCCTCGCACGAAGAGTCCCACGTGACATCAAACCGAACACAACTCTCGGCCGGACTAATTTGACAGGTGCGGCACGAACGCTTCTACAGCTCACCAACAACATCGATTGCAGAAGCAGACAGCGACAGCCAAGGTACAAGTGCTCCCTGCAGCTTCAATTATTTATTCTGTCGGTTGCTAACGCCCTTCCAAACAGTCCTGCCACGTCCTAATATCCTATTCGCACACTCCTCCCCGTCACGACCTACATGCCTACCCTGCTTACGCAAAAGCACTCTGATATATCCATCAAGTGCTAGCATATCCCCCTACCGCAAGCCTGCTACTAGATCTCCTCGGCCTCTTTACTGCGAACCCACCTCTTAACATAATGTTCTGGTACGCCATAGAACTGAGCTACCCTAGAATCATTATGCTGATATTACAGTGAATTGGATCCTCCTATCGGGCAATCCGTTTACGGAGTTCGACCTTATACGTGGAAGATTGGGGCCACGGTCATCTGCGAGAAGGTCTCTAAGGTTCCTGAGAACGCTCTCACCCACTGGCGAGACGATGACATGAACATCTTTTGCCTTCGTCCCGCCGAACCAACGCAAGCAGAAACAGAGGAGATAACACCTATTTATAGCTCTGGGACCTCGGGGGCCGTTTGGAGTATTGGTGGAATATTTTGTAAAGTAAAGAGCTGGCAAAGAGGCATAGAGCAGGAGAAGGAAGCAATAGATTTCGTGAAGAAAAGGTTTAAAGACGTTCCTCTTCCGAAAGTTTTATATGCATGGACCGAACCCGAATACTCTAGGTCATACCTCATACTCCAACAAATGCCAGGGATACCGCTTGAGAGAGCATGGTCTTCACTATCTACAGTACAGCGCAGGAAGATCGCGACTCAAATAGCTGGATACTGCGATACTCTGGCGACGGCTAGATCAGATGCATTGCAAACTGCAACGGGCTGTGGAATCACGGATGGGCTTCTCATGACACCATCTCGTAAGGACGAGCCTTCTTGGAAACGAAGAACCCTTACACCTCTCGATTTGGCTAGTGCGGAGGACTATCTTTCTCCATTATATCTTGGAAATGCGTTCTACTACTACCATGCCGATCTCTGCCCATCAAATATTCTCGTTCTTGATGGTAAAGTCTCCGGTATCTTGGATTGGGAGCACGCTGCTTTTTACCCGCGATTTTGGATAGCTACAAAACCGCATTTCAGTTACGGGTTTGCCTTGGAAGGAGAGGATACGTGGGCATGGACAAAACTATTATCGCAAGCGCTGACGGAGAGAGGCTTCATAGAGAACATCTCGGGTTTTCAACACTGGCGCGAAAAGTCGCGGAATGCTAAACTAGCATAATCTCTGTTTACAGTCACCCCCATCACACTCTTTATTCCATCTTAACTATCCAGGCTCAGCCCGAGACATGAATTGGGAGTTCCGCTCCGCATTTCTCGCATTTCTCAGCGTTTGTGGGATTGTTGTACTTGCAATCGGTGTTTGGGCATTGCTTTTGGAGCACGGGTTCGGTATACGTCGTAGACGGCATATTCGACCTTTACGCTTCTGTATTTAATGTTATTTAGGGTTCAGATCTCATGAACATCAGACTTACCTAGAAGAAAGACTGATTCTACTAGTTGAGAGCTCTTCGTATGGCTGTCGTGATCGTTGAAATGTAGAGTAAGATGGCTTCCATGACAACACACACTTGCATGATGCTCTTTCTGAGTTGGCGGTTGCGCATGATAACATAAGCGTTAGGGAAAATTACTCATTGAAAATAAACAATAGAGAGTGGTTTTGTTAGTCCGGAGCTAGCTTATGAAGGTAAAGTTCCTGCTCTCTGACCCTAACACGCTTGCCCGCATCACCACGTCCCCTAAAATCACCATCTCCGCCAACATCTCAGCCATCATCTCTGACATTAACCCTAGCCTCTGACTTTATAACGATATCTTCGCGCATAGACACGTACTCTAACTGGCCCTATCAATACCTCTCCCCAATAAAACTCGCCGCCGCCGGCTTCTACCACTTATCCACGGACGACTACCTAGAAGATGATGCCGTGGAATGCGCCTTCTGTGGTATACAGTACAGCAAGTGGGACGATCTTGACGTCCCCGTTAAAGAGTTAATGCCGGAACATGAGGACAACTGCCCTTGGCCTAAACTTACAGCCGACTTCTTTAACCATCTCCTACCAATCACACCTCCAAACACCGCAACACCCCGTACACTAAACAAGAACCGTACGCTTACCACACCCTATACACCAAAGAAACCGCCTCCAAGCCGCATACCTCGACTGTCACTGAAATGTAATCTACTACCCCTCTAATTACCCTAACCAATAAACCCCCAGCCGTCTCCTTAACTGTCTGCTCACTCGCCGCCTCTATCACCTCCAGCATCCTCTCCACAACCACGTACATACGCTACAGTACTCGCTTCACCACAGCCAACCCAACCAAATCTCCGCCAGAAGCCACCAGGTCTAGTACTTACAGTACAAGATCTTATAACACGATTTCGTAATAAACCGTCTCTATTCCACCAACAACAACTACCAGTATTGTAATACGACCTAGCCGCAGCAGCAGTAACAAACTCTCTATCGAAATTTCTACTCTCAACACTTCCAGCGTTTACTAGATTTCTATCAGACATACAAGGAGGACAATATATCAGGCATTCACCGTATTGGGGAGGAACTGAACACAGAGGTACTGAAATGGACTCCAAACGTGGACGCGGTCCGAGCAACGATACGCCAATACACCTCACCCATTATACCGACCTAACCTACCAATTACCTCGTGTTACAGAGAGCAGACAGCGCTTCAGCCACCGAAGATAGGAAGCTGAACACTTAGAGAATACACTCTGAGCCAGTCTGCAATCAATATTACTAACCCACGAGCAACCGAAGAGAAATGGTAAAATAAAGTACAAACCATCAAGGGAATTCTATATGGGCTTGAATGAGAACAGAACTCACCGGAGGAAGTGGAACAATGCTGATGTAAGGGCTGAATGAGGCCAAGACCACCGCAGGAAGTGTAGTAGTAGATTAGCGCTAGTAGCCCTTTCGGCTCAGCCGCCGGGCGTTAATAAATTGTGTGCGTGTGTATTATACAGCCTTGGTACCTGCATCATCACTGCATCCGATCACGCCGCTGACTTGAGGGATCGCCGCCTTGCAACCCTAATCCCAAAAGGCTTTGCCAGCCTGGAGAGTCGTGCGAGAAGACCACCGGCCATGCCGTAGGATCAGTTTCTTAATCCAGAACAAGACCTTTCATCTCCCTTATGTTGTTGGCTACGGGGTGTGGTGAAGGTGAATGCGTTCTAAATCGTGGTTCAATGTACAAGGTACTGAGCATTGCTTTGGCATATCCGCGCACTCGTAAATATGCGCCAATTCCAAGTTAATCGCTTCCTCAAATACTGGATACGGGTTAAGACGCTTCTATCTTAACGATCTTCATCAGTGCAAAAATAATATTAGTCATAATGCTCGACTAACAACGCTTTAGTTTTGTTTCACTTTCCAGCCCGTCAGGAAACAGATCCCGCGATACGGAGTGAATGCACACTAGCAGGCCTAGTGTCCGCTTTCTTTCACTCTGTAGGGTTGCCTCTACGCCGTTTCCAAAGGTAACATTGGCTGGCCGTGCGTCTGACGGGCTCACCATCTGGGTTGAGTGCGAGGCGGCGCCCCTGCTGTGGATGCTCCATCTTGTATAAGTCAGACCAGCCCGCTGCTTCTTTACATCATCATTCCACTGCCCTTGCAGTCTTTTTAGGTTGGCTTGCCTTCCATCCACTCTTTTTTCTCTTTTACTCTCTAATTGCTGGACAATACACTCCTTTGTCATTCTTTTCCAAACGCAGAAATTACCAAGTAAAAATGATCGCCGCTCAGTTCATACTTACTACTAGCAGCATCTTCACTCTTTCTTACGGAGCCTCTATGTCTCGCTCCCTGGCGGAGCGAGCTACCGGAGTTACCTACAAAGTCTATGGCGGTGATGGGACACTGGCCAAGGGATGGCCGGCGGAGAAGGACTGGAAGTCATTCGGCGAGCTGTAAGTACGCATTCACGGCCAAACTACGGCAATGCTAACTAGAATAGGTGGGAGGCCAACGTTCCTATCATGAAGACTTCTTGCAATCAATTCAACGTTGAGAACAACTCCGAGCAGGAGATCAACGATATCAAGGCTGGTCTCGACGCCGCGTCTAAGATCTCTGGAGTAAAGAAGGAGTTCCTCCTCGCCATCATGATGCAGGAGTCCAAGGGCTGTGTCCGTGCCCCAACCACAAACTACGGTGTCCGCAACCCGGGTCTGATGCAAGACCACGACGGCAAGGCAACTTGCAACGAAGGCGGTGTCAAGAATCCTTGCCCAGCCAATCTCATCACACAGATGATTACTGAGGGAGCTACGTCCGAGTTCGGACTGAAGCAAACCATTGAGTTGTCCAAGGCATCCGATGTGAGCAAGTACTACAAGGCAGCCCGTATCTACAACTCCGGCTCGATCGCCGCCTCTGGCAACTTAGGTGACGGTATTTCCACCCACTGCTACGCATCTGATATTGCCAACCGCCTGAGGGGCTGGGTTGATGGAGGGTCTACTTGCGAAGAGGGTACTATTGGACAGAACACTGGTACAGCTGGCGGCGCAAACGAGGGACCCAATGAGACCGAAGACCACAAACCAACCCCAACCTCTAGCGGCCAAACTCCCACTGGCCCGACCGAGACCTCGAAGCCCAGCGCCCTGATCAAGGAAGAAGGTGATAACGGCGAGTCTAACCCATCCGGAACCAAGGCCCAGGGTGCGGTAGCTGGTTGCAAGAAGTGGTACACTGTCGAGGCTGGCGACACTTGCTCCTCTGCCGAGATGGCTGCTGGCGTTCCCACTGGAACTCTCCAGAACCTCAACACCGGATTGGGCGCTGACTGCAACAACCTTTGGAAGGGCTACAGCTACTGTGTTGGCCAGTAAACGCCAACGCTTTGTAAGAGAAGTGTCAGTTATAATATATCACGAGGCAGGTACAGTGAGTGTTTTTAGGGAGCTTGTACTAATACTTCTTGGCATTCTTAGTGGGCAGATCTTCTCTTCTGGCAATCCTATTCTCTCCATAACTCTTTTCCTCTTTCTTCTGTATTGTATATTATTGCATGGGATGAATGATGGATGAGATGCAAGATGATTTCTTGTGCATGGGTGTCACATTCCTCTTCCATTCACCAAAAACAAGTCAGCATGTTCCAAAACATGCAATTGTCCGACCATAAAAGTCGTGATTGAAAATGATCTGTGCAGACCCAGCTAGCCTCACAAGTCCTCCAGCACGTTTCCCCCAACCGACCAGCTTGACAAAGAAGAAATTCAAAACTGTCATCAAAGTATCAATACAATCTTTCTCAGGTACTACTAGCTCCAGGCTCGTGTCCTAAAATACTAAAACTACCACTAGATCCTCCGACTGGGGCCCAATGCCCGGCCTAATTTCTTACTCCAAGAATCTCACCACGCAAGGTAACACTATGTACCGTATGCTTGCAGTCGTTGGCTACAAATCTACGCAGAGATCGTGTTTAAGATGTAGAAAAGCAGTGGATTGGGATAGTTGAAGCGGAAGGCGGGAATACGTTCGAGGAGTTTTTCAGACAAGAGATTGGAATAGTGAAGACGTAGATGAAGAGGTCAAGCTAGCATAGAACGGCGGTGACGGGCCCGTATTGACTGCAACAGCAACGGATGATTGCTGTGGTCACCGGCTTGCTTGCGGGCTTTAGCCCAGGCTTGACGTTGCTCGCAAATGATCTTGGTTTAGATTGCCATCGACCTCTAATACTCTTCCTATATACAGTTCTAATCATCTTACGCTCTTAATATAGAGTCTAGCTATTGGCATAACCGCGATAGGCAACCTTGCAACCTCCCAGCCTTGCGCTAAAGGTAGGCAAAACTCAAGATACCAACGCCACTACGCGCATGGTGAGTCACTGAAGATTCATACTGTCGTTACAGCCTATTTGATTATTATGTACTTAATCGGTCATTACCTCAAGCATTCAATTTAATTCAATTCAATGAAGACAATATTTGTACTTCCAGCTGTCAAGACATGGCCTCCACAACTAGCAGACATGGAAGTTAGCGGTGTCAGTATAAGGATTATCGCCTTAGAAGACGAAGCTATGAGGCTGAAAGTAATATTGGGACGACGCATGATCTCCAACGCTGATTTTTATGTCATTTGGGCACTGCATCCCCGAAGGAGACTTCTGTCATGGATTGAGCGTCATAATAGCCTCCATTCTGATTCTCCTCCTGCTTTATATAATCTTGCCCCGCTCCAGAGCCGCCTGTTCGATATCTATGCCGATACGAGCCTCGTCTCCGACCGATTAATATAGGGAAATGGACCTGCAACTATATCAGTGGCCCTTCGGCGGACCCTTCCAGCGTTGGGAATACGATATGCTCAGATATTTGATTCCGGAGATACAGTCAAAACAAGCCGGCTGTGCACGACCAGGAGGCCCTCAGTTGAATGCAGCCATGGAACCTTTATCGATGCTCCACGAGAACGTACTCACTCGACATCGCGGAACTTCCAACGATATTAGGGGACAGTCTACTATTCCTCCCCGTGATATCAATCCGAGGCAGTATTGGCGGATACTAGAGAGACGAGAGGCTCGAGAAAAATTGAAGAAAGCTTGCGGTGATCTTAAAAGGAAACCTTACATATATGAATCCAGACACAAACGCGCTGTAATGCGACCACGTGGCCCGGATGGGCGATTCCTTCGAGCTGACGGAACGGAAGCACCCAAACGTCGTACTGGTAGGGAATCCGAGAAGAAGGACGATGGTGGTGGAGAGGATGGCGCTTCTTCTAGGGGCGCTGAAGTTATCATCTCTGGACCGGGGGAAACCGCGAACACTTGCTCCAATAGTGTGGAACTGTTGGCTATCAAGAAGTAATTAATAAATAAAAAATCTCCGCCTCGACGCTTTTTCTCTATTTTCAAAGTGTCAATTTTCCCACCAAGCTTGGTCTTGTATATTTGGTATATATGGGTTTTCTAGGCGTTGGATCGCTCGCCGCGTCTGAAAACTATGAAATTCATATTCGAAAATAAGATCAGCTAGTCCGGAAAGGACTCTCTACCCCTGTACCCAGACCCACAGGAAGGCGCGCATACTTCTAGTGAAAGCCTGTTTTCTCGCATACCATTTATTGCTCGCTAGTGGTATTCACTTCCTCGCCGTACATACCTATCTCTTCTCTACAGCACCAACCTCTGGGGAGCCCTTGAAAACTGTGTACTTATGTAGGATTATGAAAAGGGCTTTTATTTTCCTTGGTCCACTGTAGTTGTAGCCGAGCAACACAATTGTTTCATGTTACGAATCCTTCCTTGTTGACGTCAGCAGCTTACAAATCCTCCTTCTAGTACATTCCACTCGTTATTTATATATAGGATAGCTCTACTCAGTTGTCAATTGATCAAGATGCTCATCAATTCCCCACCTGCTCGCTCACAGTAGTAGAAGCTAGAGGCCCCTTGGGCTGCTGTGATTTGCTATGGCGAAATTGGCCCTAAGATTAGTATCAACTATTCAATCTATAGACTTGCAATCCATAATCTTGAGACTGTAGGATATGACGGCGGCGCACGGAAGGAAATCGTAGACGGGAAGCGTAGTATATCGAAGTGTGCCAAGCAGGCCGACCTTCAATGTTGATAGATCCAAGTCCAAGTGAATGGGAAGCAAAGCGAGGATGGATTGAGTTGGTAGGCACTGAAGGAGGTTTAACAGTTTCCATTAAATCAGAACTAATGTATAATAGCCTTGAGGTTACCACTCCAATGGCATATGCCAAGGCCTCGCGATAGACCTCTACACAAATTTTTTTGGCTTTATTATTAAGGATTTGACGATTTTGTAACGTTTCAGATGATTTTGGACCTTGCGTTTTGGTCACGTGAAAGAGCAATTCACTGCCAAGACAGCACTAAACGAATCTAGCTGTTTAGACCAATCACAGGTCGCCAAACCGACCAAACGTCAGTTTATTGCCCACGCGGATCAGGAATGGATTGCGCATAACGGTGGGGTCCTATCGACACCATTAGCTGATATTGGCTCCATCCTCATTAACCACCTTAGCACATCAGCCCCCTTCGTGAACCAATCGCGCATCTCCACCACCACCAGTGAGTCCACGGCTCCTGTCTACGCCTCCTTAATAAACATCCTTGGACCATTAAATTATGTTGCCAGAAAGCTATCACGTCAACCCGCAGCGATGGGGTACTCTAGTCTAGTCCGCGGTGACACTGACCACAAGTGTTTGAAGATAGTGGGGAGCTGACGTAAAACTTCTTCACTCGCATTCCTCTCTTCGTTTCGTACAGTCCCGCATTGAGCATGTGCCTTGGTTCCACCTGCCCTTACTTCAAATTACTTCCTCACGTGGCTTAGAATCCTTAAACTAGAGCTATGCCCTGTAATATTAACACATATACAAATCGAGGTTGACATCGAGCCCGCTCTTGTTGTGATGCAAGCCCATGCGTGGCGGTCAGCGCACGGCTGACGAGGGGCCGGCTTGGGCTAGCGAGGCCATATAATACGCCGTACCATGGCGCGCTACTGTCGAATTACATGAATCAGGGGGGTTTTGGGTCGGCGCTCCACATAATTCCCATGCTATCAGAGACTCGATCCCGCTGTAGAAGAAAAGTCAGGTCCCTCCAGCAAACCATTTCATGGGAACCATACCGCTGAGAAAGTGAAGAAACGGAAGGCTTTTAATGTACGGTCTTGATTTTGCCTCAATCGTTATTATCATCACTCGTGCCTCCGCAAAAGGCTGTCTTGATCAGGTGTCTTGTTATGACGCATGAGCGGCTGCAAATTACGTGTAGCTTTCTCTGAAGTCTATATAAGAGGTAGAGAAATCTATGTCTTCTGTATTAGCATTGGCCGACCCGATAGGGATGGAGAGGTTCATTCTGCTCCTACCCGGACGCTGCTTTAATCCACGAAAGCGATATCTAAATGCAGACGTCGGCCTCGACTGACATGAGATGAAGTGATCAAGACCAACTAGGCCCGGAATTTTCCACTATTATATATGCCTTGTTAGCCTTAGCGGCAGTAACGTCGGCCCTTTTGCTGTTCACGAAGCCATTCATTCTGATTAACCTCATCAATTCAAGCTCGGATCATGCAAATTCCGAGGTGTTTTCTTAACTACCTGTCGGATCCATCAAAAACATATTCTTATTCATTTAACACAACACCCACGGATTATCCGAAAGCCCTGGCTCGCAAAACACCCCGTTTTGGGAAATCTTGACAATGGGGAAATTGGGCTATGGACCCTGCTGACACTCTGTCAGCCGCAAAACGACGGAGTGTGCAGCACCCCGTTTGGTATCCGTTGGCAACTCTAATACGTAGCCGCTACTGCGCTGGGAAGCCCAAACTGCAACAAAGGCTTTTAATGTCGCTGCCGAAGTCTAGAAGAATATCGGAGAGTTACCGGCTTAAGGGTGGAGATGCATGTGTGGAACCGAGTCACCAGCTACCTCCGCGAGGATGGCGCCGGCGGGACGAAGTTAGCGAGAAGATTTACCTCATTCACCACTTTACTCATACCGCGACGAACGACATGGAACTTGCCCGGAAGCAGGCCCTTCAGTCTAAATGCCTATTCCTCACTGACACGTTGTTGCAGAATTAAGGTAATCTGTAGGTCGTGTCTCTCGGTATACGGATCATTCCCGAGAATTTCTTAGAAAAGAGACTTCATTCGGTGCCGTCCAGACCTCCCCTAATAGACTGTCTCGTATCATTCCTTATATATCTCTTTTGCTCCATTTTGCGCAATTTTTTTTTTTTTTTTATTCAATCGTTATGTCCGATCGCACACAGACCGTTTATTGGACTTTTTTGTTACCGAACAGGAATCAGCGATGAGCCCTCAGATACCGTAAGTGCCGGAGTTTCCCCTTTCGCTCGACATAGTTAGTTGTATCTCCCGTCTCTGGCCGCTTCGGGGAACCAAGCCAAGCTTGGAAATGTCGATGCATGCCTGTCTTATTCTGTAACCTTCGTTGGCACGATCAAAATGCTACAACGGACTGAAGACGTCGCTTTAACAGTTGGTTATACGAAGGAACTCCTTCAGTGTCTCCAGATATCCATCACTAACTAGCGCGAAACTAACGTGAGTCAAGTTCGGAACACACCCCACAATCGTAGAGATATCTTTAGTTGGAATGCTTAGCTTCCGTAAAGAGGCCTCGTCCTTAACCTTTCGGTTTGGGAATATGGCGTATTCATAGAAATAAACATGGCGTATCTTATCACTTTGGGATGCATCATGATGCGAAACAGCCGTAAACCCTGGGCTAATGAGGCTTAGGCCAGGTACAATATCCCATAAGAAAACACCTTCTGCAGTATCGTAGACGATAAATGAGAGACGAGCACCCGTTCGGGTTGTCAAGCAGGAGACCTGCATCTCAAGATTCGGTCTTAGCCGAAGGTTTCGTTTCCTGCCATACTCCCCGCTCCCGAGGATTCCGTGTGATATACTAGGGCACTCGCTCAGTATCAATCGATCAAATGTTCTACGCAGCGCGCCGATAGCAAGGGATCCCAGTGGAACAAACATGTACAGCTCTGCATTACGGGGATCGATGAACCGGGTTCGAACAAATTCGTCCATACAAGGCGCGCGCAAAGACAGCGTGCCCAAGAATAGTAACTCTGCCATGATACGTGGATTATAGAATATCCTTTCTAGGAAGTGTGCAGAGTCGTTGCAGTGCTCTAGAGCCAGCTGTCCGATATCCTGCCTCAACTGTGACCAATCACCCAGATTCAAGACGGATGTATAACCCAGGACGTGGTTAGAGATTTCTCCAATGGAGAGAATTCCCCATGGACTAGATATGATTTCTTGAAAGTGATTCATAATGGTTTGTCGATGGAGTCTAGAATGCGTTCGAGGAACTGGAGAGAAAATTCAGGGTATGTGAGGTGGCTTGCACTGAGGGTTTATGTAATTAGTGAGGTCCGTCATGACGAGAAGAAACGTCTATTGCGAGAGTCTGGACAGGCAGAGAAACCTGAATTCTGTAACATCATCACTAAGAATGATGAAGCGTATACATTCTAGAGAAGTGGTTTAAGGGATGATATAATAGTACGAAAAGGCAGCACTTCAAATGCCGGGGTGGGTGTTACTTATATAACTGAGTAGTATATTTTAATAAGTTCAATGTTACATAATCTTTATAAATTTACCTAGTAGTCTCATTCTCATGCGCAAAGCTCTTGAATTTACTACATGCTTTTACATCTTCAAGAAAATCTCAGCTTTTCCTTATGGATTGCCTTCCTCCTGAATTGAAAAGCAGTATTATAGACTTTCTAGATCCACGTTCAAAGGCTATTCTTATACGCCTTAACTATTATTACTACCAGCTTGCCTATAAAAAGTTGTATTACACTTTAACTTTCTATATCGACCCATACACGGGGAATTTATCTACTAGAAGCCTAAAGCTTTTATATCAATTGTATAGTGAACACAAAGTAAGAGGAAGAGTATATTTACCAGTGAGCACTATCCGCGAGATAATTATATTACCCAGTCCACGACCATACTTTCGCGTAGCTCCGCATGCATTTAGAACACTATCTGCAACTTTCTTCCAGCTGTTTCAAAACAATCATATATTGTCCAATCTAAAACTTTTTCAATGGCGTGTTGGCTATTTAAATAATGTTGAATATTGCCCTCTGCCAATTCCTCCATGCATTCGATCCCTAGAGCTTAGTGCTTGCCAAATCGACCCCAAGATTATCTTTCCACTTCTCGAAAGACTTGTTATTCGGCGTGTAACGGATAAAGAGACTAGTTGGGTCCATCGACAAGTGAGAAGCTCTAATATAAAGGAGCTTTCAATTAGCGGATTTAGTGCCGTCCAGCATATCTCAATTTTAAAGATTCTTCGCCCGGAAGAGGAGAAACTGGTTGCTCTAGAGAGTCTCGAGCTTGAATATATTCATCTAGATTCGTGGCCACTTCCTGCTCGGATATGCCTCAAAGAACTTGCATTCCGATACTGCTCTAATACGGGTCAAATAAATCAGCTTTGTGGACCCAATGTCTCGAAGTTAAAGAAGTTCACATTCGTGTCAGATGTTGATATCGAGAATGTGTTGGGATTTCGGAAGATGTTGAGCGCTTGCCAAGAGCTCAAAGAGCTAGTACTCCTACTAGGAGGCCGAACATCGGTCCTCCCCTTGCAATGGTTACGACCTGTCTTTTCTAATCTTCAGACGCTTATAATCGAAACTCGCCGGGATACTATACTTCCCATGGTTATTATGGATTATTCGCTAGAAGACCTAGAACTCGTTATACATGATTGCCCAAAGCTGGAAGTTCTTGGTATGCCACTATGTATTAGCTTTGAGATGACTAGATACGTAAGTAATTATCAATAAAACACATTCTCCAGTAATACTAATATACACTTCCTAGATAAATCCCATACCTCTTGCCCAATTAAGGGTTCTACACGTCCGCAATCTACTAGCACCGCAATCCACTGCTCAATGTCTAGAAAGAGCGTCTAAATACTTAGCTAGAGCACTGCTTACATTGCAGCCAAGCATAGTCTTGCTTGTAGGAAACTGCCACTGTCCCCGTATCTGGAAGGTTTTTAATGTCGCGTTAAGCAGCAGACGCAGAGCACCTGTAGTCGAAGAGCTATATGGGAATAACTATGAATATGTAAATGCTCGGTGGATAGAGACCCTTTAAGGTTTCTAATTCCTTTCAAATATCTCAAGCGTCTCCGCTGTTGAAGTAATATGAACTAAAGTCTTAAGGGACAAAACTAGGATGCTTAATCATGAAACGTTTAAAATGGGGCACTAGTAGGTAGGACACCACAAGAGAACCCACCTGCTTGAGCTGTCTGGTTATCCACATTCCTACCCAATTTGTTACCTCTCGGGCAGGTATATCCATGCTTGTATCCTCCATGTCTTTACTTGTTGAGTAATCACTATAGTTATCAACAAGGCTAACTTAGCGTATGTGTTATATATAAAAGACTTAGATCATCAATAAGCGTTAAAGCGACGTAGAGGTGAATGTTGGATACTAACAGGTTCATACACTAAGGTGGCCCCAATTTCAATGCACCACCAAAAACTAGTCAAGATATTTACCCGCTTGAATCCCCCCTATTTAGCTATACTTGGCTATGGTATTGCCTTTATCTATCTGTTTGCATTTATATTAATTAGGGTGGATTTCAATTCCAAAGGAGTCTTAATTCCAACAGGTTTTTCTCACCCGAGTGCTCTAAGTATGATTCGGGACGCCCTGAATCGTCCGGTTTGCTACCCTTTTGACTGGGCCTTTAGCTTGTTAGTTTATATTTTCTAACTAAACTTCTACTTAAAAAGGTTGATAATATAATTTTAGTTTCTTACGTTCAACCCAGATACAGTACCCCCTTTACTGTACACTAAGCCAAATGGAACCCAAATCCCAGTAATTTATTAAATGACTAGTTGTCCTGAAACTCGAAATAACGTTATAATAAAGTATAATTGTTCTAAATATTAGTTTTAAGAACATTATGTGCTTATATATATCTCTATAAAAATTGAATCATTTTATCTTTAGCTATAGTTTGTTTAATATAATATTTCACTTGCTGCAGTGTTTACAATGTTCAATTCCAGCAAAGAATATATTTTGTTATTATTCTCCTTTTATATGGAGAATGTTAGAACACAGTCCACAAACTTGAGTTAGTTTTACCCCTTATCTTATTAATACTTTGCTAATACTTAATAGTCGCCTATCCTAATCCTTCGGTTCCGAGTTCTCAGGACATAGCTTCTACAGTATATTCTACTAGCTCAGGTTGGTTAAATCCTATTCTGCCACTAAGATCTTACTAATATTTACCAGTTAGCTATTCTAATTCCGCGTATTCGAGTTCTCTAGATACGGAGTCTACGGAATCTTCTATAATAACAACTATCGATACTGCTCAAGTCTACTTTAGTATCACTACCCAACCCGCTACATTTCAATCGAATTCAGATGGATACGAGCAGACGACTCAATCAACAACAGTTAGTTCGCACAATCTAGAAATTATCTCCGTTACTTACAAACGCCAGCCTCAAGTTTCCCCTACAACAGATCTGGTGTTAAGTACCTATCCTACTATAACACCGGCCCTACCTTCAGGTATGATTTGAAGTATGCGTCTCTGGGAAAGACCTAACTGATATTTAGGACCTTCGGGGATCCAGAGTACACCCGGTTCCTCCTGTTCTTCGCAATGCCACGTCAATATAACGGGTACCGTACTTACATATCCTGGGAGAGTGTCCACTCGCACGATTTCGCTTCCAACAAAACGCGTGGAAGTCTATATCTACCAAAATCAGAATCGAGAACAAAGCACTAGGGAGACTACAACATACTTCCCAATTCCTACAAATACTACAATGCCGCCAGTTACATGGAAGTTTAAAACTGTAACTCTGTAGGTAATTCCGTGTCGAAAAAGTGTACTAAACTAACACCGAAAAGCACGTTTCCGACAACCTATGTTGTTTACTATGAGTTTAGCCATATACAAGTTGTACCAACTTTGTCGAATTGTGTTACAGTTTCGAAAAGTTTGCGGTTGCCTTCCCCTACAGACTACAGGCCGATAATATTTCCCTCTGCAAGCATTACAAATCCGACAGTACCTCCGACTTCTCTAATAAACTATCTAAATGCTCTGCCTACAGTATCCGAGCAACTTTCAGGAACTACAATTGGTTCATCATGTGATCCGATTATTGGCGGGCACACGACGTTGTCCACGATTACCGAACAGCCTTTGCTTCAATTAACGACCGTGCCCGCTCTTTCCGCAGAGACAACGACCTATTACATCAACACCCGCTCTGTTTCTGGAGCGAGCTCGACTAGATTTCTTTCAAGCCCCCCATTATCAACTCTACTCCATTCGAGTTTGTTCGACTCAACCGGATCTCTTTCGAGCTCCTTCAAGTCCACCGAAACTCTTTCAAGCGCCTCCGAATCGACTAGAGCATTATCGGGACTCTTTGAATCAACTTGGTTTCTATCGAGCGCCTTTGAGTCTATATCGACGTTGTTACCCACCCCTTCTCCAATTAGTACAAAATCGGAGCAACCCCAGTCCTGGAGGGAATCATTACCAACACTAAAAGCGTCATCAGAGTGGATTCCCCAAACCTCAGTTTTAATAAATAGCGGCGCCTCGGCAGGCACGCACTCTGCAGAAAGTAGTACAAACCCCCCGCCGATACTGTCATCTATCCCTACTGTCACATCAAGAAATAGATATCGAACCTCGAGTGCAAAAGACACCTCCGCTCGATCACAACTTACCATGTTCTCAGAAAGTGATGGTGCGAGCCGTGCGTTAGGTACTGTAACTTCGGGTTATAGCTCTCTGGGCGCTGCCTCGTCTACATATACT
Organism: Zopfia rhizophila CBS 207.26; assembly: GCA_010093925.1. Classification (NCBI taxonomy): domain Eukaryota; kingdom Fungi; phylum Ascomycota; class Dothideomycetes; family Zopfiaceae; genus Zopfia; species Zopfia rhizophila. The sequence continues at coordinate 228,808 of ML994731.1, read as the reverse complement.
ACACCTAGTTTAGTTTGGGAGGTAGACCCGACTAGTAATAGTGCTACATATTTCCGCTCTGTTTCAGCAACATCAAGGAGCATCCCAGTTGTACCTACACTCTCCGGTCCGAGTGAAGGAACTGCTAGTAGGGCAGGCAGAGCTCCCCCAATTCTTTTGATACTTTATCAGATTTTCCTAGTGTTATTAGGACTTGGGTTACTTTAGAAGATGATTTGATTTGAACGTTATTTTGGATATTACTCGGTTGATTAGACAGCATTTATTTAATCAAAACAGCCATCCGGCTTCATCGTGAGTGGTGTTATGATCATACGAGAGGCGAAAATCTTCGTACAGAAACTCGAGATCCCTGTTAATTATATCGGTTGGGGATAAGTGACCTGCCAGAATCTGTGAATAATGTCTAATCCGAACTATTGAAATTTCGTGGACCCTAGATTAAAAAAAATGACGTTCAATATGTCCGAAAACTGACAGGGACGACGCGTATGACTTTACTAGATGGATAAGAACCTACTTAGGGTGTATCCAACTTGTATTAGTATAGTGTAATTAGCCTTATCTAACTCCCCTTCACCACATGACGGGTGTCAAGTCGTTGCTCTTCATTTGGTAGCCTCACGACAAAATTCACTACAAAATTTCCTCTCGCTCGTTTTATAGAACTTTCTGGCGGAAAGCCGTATCATTAAATTATGGAAAGCATTCAATCGGCTTCTTGATATCGTTCCAAGTGCGACGCCAAGGTCGTCCATTAATAATACGGGAGACGTATAGTAACGTACAGTGCCCTAGTCCTAGCGCCCCCCCCCCCCTTTTCTTAACATATCGATAAAACCATAGAGAGTCGTCGAATTTCCTATAATCACATAAGCCCTAATAAATGGATTTATATAATATTATATAATGTTATATTAGTTCTAATACCATATATATATGTATCTATTTAGAGCTATGTAACTACTACTACTCAGTTTACAAGATAACTATGGTGATTCTCACGAGAAACAAAACGAAGGCAAATGAGCAAAATACTAACGATGCCCCTGCCACGAGAGGCAACGAACGAAAGGCTCGGGGGACTAAGGGGACTAAGCAAACTGAGGAGACTTCTGCCCCTGCCGAGAGAGGCAACAAACGAAAGGCTGAGGAGACTGGTGAGATTAATGAGACTCCCGCCCCACCCAAGATACGAAAGACTTTTAAGCCTCCTGTAACACGGCCAAAACCTAATCAGAACAGACGTGGGATGCCCAGACAAGATCCTACGACAATAGGAAACCAAATTACCGCGGCTCTTGAAGGGTGTAAACCGATAACAACGCAAGAGCAATTTACAAAAGCTTGCCGGGAAAACAAATTTGGGAAGGAATTAACTATTAATACTCTTAACGAGGTTCTAAGTCAAGCTAATATAAGTGCATATGCTAAGAATTTTATTCGAACTATTTGGAGGCTGCGAGATGAAGCCATCAAGCGGAATCCAAATAAAAACATAACGGAAGTACTATTACAACTTTGTAAGGAAAATAATATATATACACTTTTTTTTAAGAATGATACTATTGTGTTGGGGGAATTTATCGGAGATGTACTGAAAGAATTGTTTCGACTTGTTTCTTTAGATAATTTCATACCACTCTTGGAATTATTAGAAAATTATCCTAAAACTGGAGTAACTTTGCCTACACTTAAGCACTATTCCGATATTTCTAGTTTATATCCAGATATTCCTGATAGGGATATATTATGGACTATTGGAAATGATATAGGAGGTTTATTTCAAGATATGGGATGTTATATCAAGCAGGGTATTCGTAACCAAAGAATTCCAGAATCTCTTTTTAATTCAGAGCTACCAAATATTATGGGGAGTTTTGAGAAATTCGGTGCTTGGTATCCTTTAGCAGACTGCACTTAGTATTAGAGTAATAAGTTAGTAGGGAGTTCACTATTCGTAGTTAAAATGGCCTCTCTGTCAAAATGTATATCCAGCGCTAAACTGGCGATTATTTCGGTTACATCTAATAGCTGTCAGGTTAGTTATGTAGAGTAGCTGTTCAATCGTTTCCAATCGATTAAGTTGCTTATCGACTTCGTACATCTCCAGGTTGCTCGCTCAGACCTCGAGTTCTTTGCACGTGCAACATGAGGACATCCCAAAGCCAGTTCCTTGCTCAAAGGAACCTATCATTGGTCTAGCAAATGGGTGTCTAGTGATTATTATACATCCTATGTGGAGTCGGCATTGGAGAGATCATGAAAAACCAATCCCTGAATCCACGTTACAGCGCGATTGCCCAGGAGAACGCTTCTATGATGCTGCTAATATACCGTTCCGAGGTGCTAACCCCAGGCTGAGCGGGAATTTGAGTAATATGCACTTCTGTCACCGCACATATATCCTGAACAATGTGTCGATCAGAAAAACCCCAAACCCGTCCTTCTTGCCAAAGAATCTCTTGCACATATATCATTGAAACAGCAGATATACTAAGCCTTTTTGTTACAGATTGCTGACTTTTTAACCAGAAAAATCCATGGCTTCGGATCGTCATTACATTCACCACCTCAAGTCACAAAAAAGATCTTTGAACTACCAGCAAATCTCTGAGCACTCCCTTCATGAATATGTTCTTTTTGGACGGACAAATAGTAACAGGGAACACCAACATGGACTCCAAAGGTAGGTGGATAGCTTTAACGAGAACGTGCCACTAATGATATCGAGCTAATTCGCCCCAAAGCCTAAAAACAAAAGATAATTCCAAGAGATTTAATCTGCGATCCCCGGGGCTTGTGAAGCAGGTTCCCTTGTCGATATCAGAGAGCATGTTATGCTCGGAGATTAAATCTATCGAAAAAAGTATCCAATTGTCAGAGAAACAGTGTGACGAACAGTGCCGTAAATGGCGCGAAATCGGGATATCAGCACCCGAGGATGGCTGTTGGCCTTGGCCGAGGCTGGTCAACCTCCATCGCAACCTTCTCAACGACTATTATGACTGGTTTCTTACCACCGAACACCCATCTGCTCCTTCCTCTTTTCGTCAACCGAGAACGACTAAAACAATGCTCGGACGCATGTGGACTCACGGCGTGGATATCGTTCTTCATATTTTAAGTTCTCGACTACCCGATACAAAGGAGTTCATGGTTCATTTGATATATTTCAGTTACCATCTTTTTGGCTTGCTCTACGAGACTGTCCGGACCTTCGAAGTTACCTGGCTTGAATTCCTTGGCCACCTTGGTCGATACCGTACGATAGTTGAGGATGATGACTCCGCAGAGCGTATGAGGTGGAAAGAGATCTCAGAGATGTGGTACTGCAAGTTATTGGATAAAAGCCCGTTTTGTGGTAGACTGTATTCTTGGTTAGGTATATTAGCAAAAGGCTACAGTCTGCAGCAACTCTACTGCTTTTCAAGGTCTCTAACCAGTGCGGAACCATTCAAGCCGGCCAGAATATTAGCTCAGCGGCTGCTAACATCTAAACCGGCCTCTTCACGAACAATAGACATCGAATTCCTAAAAATCCACGAAATGCTGTTTTTGCAGAAACTCAACGCTAGGGATTTTGACACAACCCGAAAGTCGTATCAACGCTCGTTGAAAAGCCTCATCCAGCAAATGCCAGACTGCAAAGAATGGGGAGTCTATATGGCGATCATCAATATTGCTGGATTATTCGACTATGGTTCCGCGACTTCGCCGCTACAGGTCGCCTTTCAATCGCACACAAAGCAAGCGTCCCGCAATACCTTTTTCGCCTCCTGTAATACAGAGGCAAGTAATTGCACTCCTCCGGCCAATGGTTCCATTCCTGCGATGGGTGCAGTCCCGTTTGGCCACCAAGTCAACCTATCCTGTCCCAGTTTTTCGCTAGCAACATTCTTCGCCTTCTCTACCTTGTCCACTTTTCTTAAAGGGAAGGGACATCCGAATAGTCTTCCCCATATCCATTGTTTTCTAGTCTTCTTGCTGTGCTGCGCTGCGATACCCAACGCTGATCTACTAATGAACTCAGCACCTTGGGGGGATATTTCCTGTTTCTTGAATCAGCTGGCAAATCAAAAACCACCTCAAAGCGCCCTGGCGGCCAGTTTATTTCGCCACGATCGTCCGCCATTGCCAGAAGAGTACCTTATGCGAGGACAAGTTTGGAACGAGCGATACTTCCCTGGTAACTGGTTCAGCACCGATCTCCGTGAAGAAGATCGATTTCTAGAGCTATGTTCAACCCAGCAGTCAAGAGAGATGCAAATAATGTGCTTAGGCTACCAAATCTCATCAGTGAGTGTAACATCCGAATTAGGGCTTGGTTGATAGTCTAAAGGTTCCAGTTCAGACAATGGATCCGGTTCAACGAGAGAACTCGAAGGTGGTCTGTATGCGCCCACTGATCTCAATTCTTTATGGTCCCATGGGCATGTCAGCCCCGAGCAAAATCCGAATTCGAATTCGAATCTTTCACGCAACTTGGGTTTGGTTCAGAAAGGATCACATTTGTAGCCATGTAGCACCATCAACTACTTCAAACACTCATTCTAACACTCATTGATTTCCCGTCCGCTCACTACTCACAAAGCGCATCCCATCAGTCACTTATGCAGAGTAGCTCCTCGCCGGTCTTGAATTAATTAGGTCGCTCATTGATGTTTTACATTTCGAGGTTGCTCGCGCATAATATTTGAGCTTGATGGCCTATTACACTCTCATATTATAGTCGAAATGTCATTTTAGACACTCCGATGGAGCATTATTTACTAAGGATTTGGCAGCGCTCCAAAATCTTATTTCACGCTTATGTATTGATTACGGGTGTTCTCTCTAGTTATTTCTGCCTTGGAGTATATCCAACTAATCTCATCTATTGTACAGTCTCCACAGCATTATATAGTATTAATTTTCATAATTTTGCATCCCCAAAACCACTGGAGTGTTTTAAAAGTAGATTTAAAATAGTCTTCTTAGTTGTAAATGTTTGACAGGACTTTAACTTGACTAAAGTCAACACTAAATAGTTAAAAATAAAACACTGCCAATTGAGAAAGGCGCCATATAGGTTTGCATATGTAGAGTTGGGACAACGTTAAAATTTATCACATGTAGGTAGAATAAACTATATAAAAGGTCTCATATAAATTTATATTACAAATCGCTTTCTATCCGTACGATATCGCGTTGAGCCACTTGTATTTAAAGACTCTTTGGAAAATTAACAACAAATTTATTAGGAGCCATCTAAGGACCTATTTAGTAATTGGCCCAAGCCGACTGCCTACTTCAATCGATAGGGTAACGGGCTAGGGCCCATTCCGCGACAGTTGCCCCGCCCCCGACCCTGACAGTAGGTAATCACGTGACCTTAGCAACTTGACAGCAATTAGCTCTCAAGTCTCTAATATCAAATCCACTCTGTTTACACCCAATTAGCATCATTGGGCTTGACACCTATAAATAGTTATAGTTATCTAGGTGCTAGTTTTAGTTATAACTAATTTATAGCGCATACCTAAAAGGTCTTTGAAAAATAAAAGCAGGGGTTCTACCTCTATGGTAAACCATTACTTCTCCTACCTTTCCATGGGACAGGTGTATGAGAACAAGATAATTTGCCTGATTATCCTTCTCTAAAATGCGGTCGAAGGTGGCAAGTATATTAAAACAGTATTAGATGAACAGCTACTCCATTTAGGTAATATCGTAGCGTCTCTGCTAGAACTAGAAGAGAGTTATTTTTATAAGGGATTCTGCGCATGCTATGTTCTTAGCTAGAGCAAAAAGCCTGCTAAGTACTAGAAGATATGGTGCTCTCAAAATGCGTAATTCAACTCTGTTCCATGCACTAAATTTTTATTATTTTTTTATTAACGCCTTATCATGGAGGACTATTAAAGGGAGACTAGAGACTAAAAAAGAGTTTAAGAAGTCCTCGCCGTTGGATGAGTATATTAAAGTGGGATTAACGATCTTCTTTCTCCAGGTAATAAAGGCGACGTTCCTTTTTTATGTAGGAAAATCCTATCTCTAAACTTGCTAGTTCTCTATTAGGTTAGTACCTTCATCTAACTTAGTGGGGTAACTTCTCTCACTCTCTTGCATGGCAATTATTATCCTCTCCATTTCCCCGATATCGGTCGAAAGAGAGATTGATATAACCTTAGAACTAACGTACTAAAGGAATGTAGGTGTATAAGGGGCTGGATTCGCCTTCTTATGAAGGAAAAAGGGGCTATCTCATGAGAACTTGTGGGAAGGTTCTTCCAACGGCGGAGGAAGAGGGAATGATCAAATACTGATAGAGAATGCCCTAGAGAGGTGGCTACACCTCTATCGCCACACTAGTTGATGTCATGATCAACGGCGCTAAGCGTAATTTATAATTGATTAGTAACGCCGGCTAGTTATACAGCTATGTAACTATAATAAAGGGTACTCTAATTTGTTTTCGCATAACTTTAACTCAGTCTTCCATTTACGTTCTATATACTAATTCATCCCCGTGCTTGCTGTAATACAGACCTGTTTTTTTACAGACGTGTAAACTTGAGATTCCAAGTTATTAGAGAGTGAAGAGTTAAGATTTTAGAGGACTTTCATTCCACTAGGCATAATAACAGGCTCTGCAACTTTGCACTTGCTGTTTAGCTCTCGTTTCTTATATATGTGCGTTGATTTGATACACTCTCTTGGTGAATTATCCTGCAGAATTAGACGAGCTATATCGGCACTAATAATCATAATTTACATTCTGAATAGAAGAATACTACTGGTAACGCTCTCCTAGCAAACAGGTGATCTGAAGCGGACCAAAAAGCAGCCGGAGACGTTGTAGATCTAATGTATATAATGTCAACGCTAGAGCCTCCTATTGAGGATACAGTCCTAAAAATATTTTTTATTTATTATAAGGAGTTCCGAACCTTTATTCGTATTGTGTATGCTTATCATACTTCGATAATAAAATTCCAGTTCTTCCTTTGCTATGCCTAGTTGCCACCTAAACGCCTCTAAAAGATCCCTCTCTAAACTATTAATTTGGTTTAGGCTCAGAGTTACGGGCCACGCACAGTTATTTGGGGATGAATCCTCCAAATATTTTGTAGCAAGAATGAGGCATCCGAGAAATGCTTCGTAAGGTGAAAAATATTTCCGATGTCCACAGCAATAATTCAGAGTACTTTTTAATCGGTAGAGATATATAACTGTTGATAATATCACAGATATTTTAGAATTGCTAATGAAGCAAAGATGTCTAAGGAAGGTCTGAAGGTGATGAATATTATAAGTATTCATTGGATGAAAGGGACATGCGGAGACTATGATCCCAAGAAGGCATTTTTGTAGTGTACTACAAGTATTATTCCAGCAGGACGCAAGAGATAATTCGAGATCGACAAGGTTACTCATGGGTTTGAGTAGTTGTTGTAGTTGTGCAAGTAGATAAATCCCTTTCGAGAAATATGAAAGAGTTCCTCCTATAAGTTAAAATATTTATATTATAAGATTCGTGTTTCTGCATTCGCATTGCAGCCTTGCATAAGAGTATATTTATACTTTTTTCAGAGGTTTATTATCAAGCTGTTTAATAAGCCCTATACACAACACTATGCTCGTACTTAACACAGCAAAGCCCACACTAGCTTATCACTATTATTATAGCCACTTACAACCCCAGAGAACTTTAGCTAGACACGAAATCAATACTTCACATACAGCGGATATAACGAGCTATCGGCAAAGTTCAAGCGGAAAAATCCCATTCCAAAGTTTCGGGCATGTTGAACTTGCCGCCAAAGGTTATATTATCTGCGCAGGTTATTCATGCCACTTCCACGCTCGCAAACACGCACTATTACAGCATTGCAGGCGCGATAATTCACTCACAGTATCGCGCGAGAGACTCAGATCGGTTATATGTTCATGAACAGGGAATATAGATAAGGTGGCGATTGCAAAAGAGCACTCAAATGGGAAGAGGAAGCTATATGCCGCGGGATCCGAGATTGACGAGATGTCCTATTTCTGGATGTGGAAGTTTGACTTAATCTACCGTTCACTTGATCGGTAGAACCGTAGTTGTATAGCTAATATTACTGAGTGTTGGATACGCTGCGTCGGAACCATCATCCCTATGGCCCTAGCTCCGGCCATGAGTACTTCTGAAGATCAAACTTGCCATCCGACTCTATCAAGCGTCGATAAGCCAGTTATAAGCCGTAGATACGTAGTTTGAGGCTCAAATATACACGTAGACTACATATATAGGCTGATTTGTCTGTTCTTTGTCTTTTCTTTTTTTTAATAAAAGAAAATTCGTCAACACGCTACAATGTCGTTAAAGATATCTTTAATATCGTTCGTCTAGGTGAACTACCTTCTTTGAAGCCTCCTCTAGTAATTCTAGCTTCTAGAGTTTACAATTTTGCCATTTTAAAACAACTCTAAAACCCCGAGCTGCAGTACCTCCGTTGTCTTAATTCTTATCCGGCAAAGGAACTTCGTTATCCGCTATCTCTCAAGATTCTCAATCACATAATTCTCTTAAGGATCCACAGAAAAGCTATGAACTACACCTCAAGGTCGACTAGAATAATATGTGTTACGGAACGTATCAACACAGCAACCAGTGCCGATGAGGCGTTGATGTGGAGAGAGTAGTATGAAGAAATGCGGAGGACACCTAGCGGCACACTAAGCATAGGATGGATAGGCTCCGGACGAAGTTCAAAGTCTATAGGGAGCAGCATCCAGACACGTGACCATTACGGGAGATAAGATGAGGACTCATCTTCATCATCTCCTCTAGCAGTATCCAACATACTGAGAAAAGGTACAGAATGTACGCACGAAGGATCTACTACGACTACGAGGCGTTAGACGGCTCATGGTTACTTTTGATTCTTCTTAGTTACTCTAAAATTGAGACGACTCTCAAGTGAAATAGTGAATACTATCTTAGATAGTTGGAGGGTTACTTACTTAGAGAATAAGTAAGCAACACGTAATAATATGGTAAGTAACATGGTACTTCTAACAGCCAGCTACTTAAAGAGTTGAAAATCTCTTACACTCGCTTGCAGAATCGGCTTCCGGTTTTTGCAACTTCAAAACTTTTATCCGCACGGGCCTCAATATCGCTTAGCGGGAACCTTACCGTATTCATTCTAGATTGAAGTGGAGTATCCTTGCATCTTCTAAATGGGAAATTTTACCCCGCGAAGATCTTAGCACCCGCCTTAACACATCCAGGAAACCGCCACAACTTGAAGCACGTGATTACAACACGGTACTTCTCTATCACCGTGGAGCTCGCGAGGGTATAGCCAGAGCGGGTCGGCTATCCTCCCTACTACTAGTGGCGACACCAAGCGCCAAATCATCTTCTCTGTGTGGTGTTGAGTATTACAGTAAGCATCCCTATCCGGCCACGTGATATTGAATCACTGAAGCTCAGCCACGTTGCTGCTGCCTGCCCCACCATCCACTCCAGAACCGATACAGTGTGCTTCCATGAACTTGCCAGCCAGCACAGTTGCACTTCTTTGATTGCCCAACTCGTGCACGTCTTGCTTACGTCTATTCCAATGACTTCCTTAGCTAGAGCTCGCTGACAGTCCTCTCATGCGTCTCTTGCGGCTTGAAGGTGGTGGCGAATTCAGCCTGGTCGAATATGTTGGCAGGAATATCCCGCAATATGCGATCCTTTCGCATACTTGGGGAGCGGATCACGAAGAAGTTACCTTCAGAGACTTGACAAAGGGTATAGGCAAGAGTAAGGCGGGTTATCGCAAGCTTACCTTCTGCACAAAGCGAGCCGCCCATAACGGCCTGCAGTTCTTCTGGGTGGACACCTGCTGCATTGACAAATCAAGCAGCGCAGAGCTTTCGGAAGCCGTCAACTCCATGTTCCAGTGGTACCATAGGGCGTATAAATGCTACGTATATCTATCCGATGTTTCGATTAGTTGCTCAGGCAGAAGCGACCTCTGCTCTCAGCAGACATGGAAACTAGCCTTTCAGCGCAGTAGATGGTTTACTCGTGGTTGGACACTCCAAGAGCTTCTTGCTCCGAAATCAGTCGAATTCTTTTCCATAGAGGGCGAACAACTTGGGGATAAAATTTCACTTGTACAAGAGATCCACGACACTACAGGGATCTCTGTTCAAGCTCTTCAGGGAAGCCCTTTATCTCAGTTCAGCGTGGATGAGCGAATGTCATGAGCAGAGAGGCGCGAAACGAAACGCGAAGAGGACGCGGCATACTCGCTGCTAGGCATTTTCGACATCCATATGCCGCTTCTCTATGGGGAGAGACGAGAAAAAGCGCTTGCCCGGCTTTGGAAGGAGATCGAACCTTCAGTTCAAATGCAGAAAGAAGACAAGGAGTGCGTCCAACACTTACGCCTCACAAAACCCTCGCTGTCGTCGACGGTCCCCTTTCGTCGGGACGGCGACTTCATCAGCCGCGAGAGCCTCACCACAATACATCAGATATGCGCCAGGCCAGTAACACGCGCGGCGCTCGTGGGCCTTGGAGGCGTTGGGTGAGCGGTATACCCTCACCAAGGTAGACCTGATGCTGATTGTCTGCATAGAAAGTCCCAGATTGCCATCGAGTACGCTTACCAGGTGCGCGATGAGTCGCCGACGACGTGGGCATTCTGGGTGCACGGAGGCACGCGAGCGAGGTTCGAAGAGGGCTACCGGAGGATCGCCGAGGCGACGAGGATGGATGGGTGGGACAACCCGAAAGCGGACGTTCTGCGGCGTGTCCGCAGCTGGCTGTGCGACGAGTCGAATGGGCGGTGGGTGATGGTAGTCGACAATGCTGATGACTCGGACGTGTTCTTCCCCCCGCTTCACAGGACACAAGCCGTCAGAGCTACTATTCCAGGCCAAGCGGGGGAACCGCTGTTGGACTTCCTACCGCAGTCGCCGAACGGATCGATTCTCGTTACTTCTCGAAGCCAGGATGTAGCTCACAGGCTGACGGGAAGCCATAGCTCCATCATAGAGGTCAAGCCAATGGACGAGGACGATGCGCTGGCTCTTCTCCAGAAGAAGCTCAGTTTTAACGTCAATAAAGGGAACGCAGTCGAGCTAACACATGCTCTCGACTACATGCCCCTCGCTATCACCCAAGCGGCGGCTTACATCGCGCAGAGAGCGCCGCACATGACTGTTTTGCGATACTTAGACGAGATTCGTAAAAGCGACCGCGCACGAGCCCGTTTGCTGAAGAAAGACGTGGGAGACAGTCGCAGGGACGGCAGAGCATCCAACTCGATTATCGCGACCTGGGAGATCTCGTTCGAACATATCCGGAGAGAAATGCCGACAGCTGCTCGGCTGCTGTCACTTATGGGTCTTTTCGACCGACAGGGAATTCCTGAGTCGCTTCTTCGAGACCGATACGGGCGAGACGATGATGGAGAAGCTGACTTTGACGACGATATCTACACGCTGACCAGTTATTCTCTGGTAGAAATGAGCACGGACGGAAAAGAGTTTGAGATGCATCGGCTGGTGCAATTCTCAACAAAAAAGTGGCTCGAGTTGAACCAGGAGCTGGAGGGGTGGAAGGAAACGTACGTAACGCTCATGGACGAGAGCTACCCAGTAGGACATTACGAGAACTGGCCGGTGTGTCAAGCGCTGTTTCCGCACGCACAGGCCGCGGTAGGGTGCCGGCCAGCTGATGTAAAGGCGCTAGAGGCGTGGGCGTCGGTTCTGTTCAAAGCGGCGTGGTATGCAAGCGAGATGGGACAGTATGAAGTAGCGAAGGACATGGGGGCTGGTGCTTTAGAGGCAAGGGAGGCCACTCTCGGAGCGGAGCACCCTTCCACGCTGACCAGCGTGAGCAACCTAGCGTTGGTGATGCGGAATCAGGGGAAGTACGAGGCAGCAGAAGAGATGAACCGGCGAGCGCTGGAGGGATATGAGAAGGCGCTGGGGAAAGAGCACCCCTCCACGCTGACCAGCGTGAGCAACCTGGCGTTGGTGCTGCAGTATCAGGGGAAGTACGAGGCAGCAGAGGAGATGAACCGGCGAGCGCTGGAGGGAAGAGAGAAGGCGCTGGGGAAAGAGCACCCCGACACGATCAAAGCCGCTGGCAACCTTTCTGGAGTATTAGAAAGGTTGAGCAGGTACGAGGAGGCGGAAGCAATGATCTGGCGAGCATTACGAGGACATGAGAAGGCGCTGGGGAAAGAGCATCCTGACACGCTAACTAGCATGGGCAAGCTGGCGGAAGTGCTGCAGTATCAGGGAAAGTACGAGGCAGCAGAGGAGATGAACCGGCGAGCGCTGGAGGGAAGAGAGAAGGCGCTGGGGAAAGAGCACCCCTCCACGCTGACCAGCGTGAGCAACCTGGCAGGAGTGCTGCAGTATCAGGGGAAGTACGAGGCAGCAGAGGAGATGAACCGGCGAGCGCTAGAGGGAAGAGAGAAGGCACTGGGGAAAGAGCACCCCGACACGCTGACTAGCGTATACTGCCTGGCTTTCCTTTTCCATCAACAGCATCGGTATGAAGCTGCTTCGGCACTGTACGAAAGGGCAAGCAGCGGGTACCTGCATTCGCTTGGTCCGGAGCATCCTACTACTGTGGCATGCTCTAAGCACTACTCGTCTCTTATGCAGGAAATGCAGCATAGCTAATAGCTAATCCTGTTTCATAATGCGCAAGGTGCGTATGAGGTTATAGTAATCCCTTCTTACTCTATATTCTAGTTACTGTATAGTATCATTAGCTGTTGAGGGCATACGGAAAGGTGTACATGAAGAGTGCTTAGGAAAGTTTGTTTCCCGGATTTGAATGTCAGCGTGAAGGCGTCGGTAAAGGTGGCGGTTTGCCAACGCTAGCGGGAGGATGGCCGACCCGCTCTGGCCATACCCTTGTGAGCTCCATGGTGATAGAAAAGTACCGTGTTGTATGTAATAGATCACGTGCTTCAAGTTGTGGTGGTTTACTGGATGTAAGATGTTCGCGGGGTAAAGTTTCCCATTTAAAAGATACAAGGATACTCCACTTCAATCTAGAATGAATACGGTAAGGTTCCCGCTAAGCGATGTTGAGGCCCGTGCGGATAAAAAGTTTTGAAGTTGCAAAAACCGGAAGCTGATTCTGTAAGCGAGTGTACCTATTAATTAACACTTTAAAGTTTCAATCTTAATTTAATATTAACCACTAGAAATATATCTTCTAAATTTAACAAAATATACTAACTATAAGTATTTAGTTAAATTAATTATTTTACTTAATTATTTTATAATTTAATTTATTATAATAACTTTTTGTTAAGGGGTAGTAAATTATTTTGTGTTTTAAAATCAATTTAAAGTACTTTAACTTCTAACTAATATAAAGTTTATATATAAATTGTGTTTTTTTAGCTATTTTTTAATATATAAAACTCTTTTTATTTAAAAACTATATAAATATAACTACTTATTATTAAATTTTGAATAAATTATACTTAAATACTATTATTATTATTTTACTTTTTTTAAATTTTAGAAAAAAGGTAAATTCTAACTATATAATTTTATTACAATACTAAGAAATAACTTTTTATAATATACGTAGTATAAACAGCAATTTTTTTATATAAATTAGAACTTAAATAAAAGAAAATTAAATACTTTTAATAAATTAAACAATTATATAAATATTATAAAAATATTATAAACTATTTATTTTTATTACTTTAATTTTATAATATGCTATAAAGTTTAGTATTTTTAGTTATTTTATTTTTATAAGTAATATAAACTACTTTATATAAAGAAATAAGTTATAAACTAAAAATAGTAAGTTAATTTAAGTTTCTAGTTTTAATTAGTAGTAGAAAAACTTACAACTTATACTAATATAAATAAAATTATTAATAAATTTTTTTATAATGTTGTAGTTTATATATAATAAGTAAAATTAAGTTATAATAAAATTAAATAAAGTTTTATTACTTTATTTTAAAATTAATTTAAAAATATTAAATAATTATTAAAGTTAAAAAATAAAATAGTAATTTCTAAATTTTAGGGCTTTAATTTTAACTTTTAGTAGTTTTTATTTTAATTTTTTAATTTTTTTTCCAGCTTATACTATTACTAGTATTAAACTTTTAAACTTTTAACTAATTTCTTTTAACTATAGTCGTATTTTTATATTATTTATATAATAATATAAGATGCTTAAGTAACTATTACTATATATAATATTTCTTAAAATATAAATATAGTACTATTATTATACTAGTATAATATTATAGTTATATTAGTATAATATTATTAACACGCTTATACTACACTTGCACTTTAATAATATTTAAGATTATAAAATAAAAAGCTTACTACTTATATTCTAGCTTAATAGAATTTAGTTTTAATTTATTTTATAAGTGTTTACTCACTACTATATTAACTCCCCATTATAATTCATTATTTATATTTTATAATATTTTTATAGTTTATTAATTTTGCTTTTTTGACTACTATAAAATAGTTTAATTAATAATAAGTACTCCTATTATTTTATTTAAATAATAGTTAGTTTTTATTAAAAAGAATAATATATATAGTAAAAATCTTTTAAGTAGTATTAATAAATCTTTGAAAGCATTATTTACTTAATATATTAATTATATCAATATTTTATTTAATAAAACTATAAAGTAAAGTAAAGGTTTTTATTATTAGTAGTATTTAAAGTACTTTAACTTATAACCAATTATTTTCTTTTTTTTTAGAAAATATAGTTTAATTAAAGGTTTCTAGATATTTTAAAGTATTTTATTTAAGTAAAATAAATACAAACTAGTTTTAAACTATTTAAACTTAATATTTTTTAAAATAATTATTTATTTATGTATATGGCTGTATAAAAATATAAAATGCTACTTATTAACTATATTTATACTTTTTTAATATAATTGTTTAACTTATAATATATAGATTTTAATAAACTAAAATTTTTAATATTATAAAGTTAAAACCTTTAAAAGTGTATAATAATATATAATAAAAAATAATATAGTTTTTAAAGTAATGCTATATAACTTTAAATAACTTATAAGTTTTAAAGCTATTATAAATAAAAATTTATAGTTTTTAGTTTATATATAACGTATTTTATAAGTGAGCTGCGCATATAAGCGAGCTGCGTATCTCGAAATTCACCAAAAAATCGAAATTTTCCACCTTCATATCTCAACAACCACTTAATGATAAAATCTAAAAATCGAAATTTGAGCTTTTCTATATGCATTACAGCGTTTCTGAAGGTTGCATGAAAATTGGGTGAGTAGTTTTTGAGATATGGCAATTTGGGGTCTATTTCTCTGCCAAATTGCTATATCTCGAAAACTGCTTACTTAATTTTCATGCAACCTTCAGAAACGCTGTAATGCATATAGAAAAGCTCAAATTTCGATTTTTAGATTTTATCATTAAGTGGTTGTTGAGATATGAAGGTGGAAAATTTCGATTTTTTGGTGAATTTCGAGATGCGCAGCTCGCTTATAAAATACGTTAATTTATTTTAAAAATAAAATATATATTTAATTTATTTAAATTTAATCTTAAAGTTACTATATTTAAATTATAAGTATATAGTTTAGTTACTCTAATAAGTTATAGCTAGCTAAATAATTATTAAAAAGCCTATTATTTATAAATATATTTTTAATTATAGTTACTATTTTTTACTTAATACTTAGTTTTTATAAATGTATATATTATTTTTATTTATAAAACCTTTAAAAGAGCTAAAATTATTTAATAATAAATATTTTCCAGTATAATATCTGTTATAGTAACTATTTGTAATATAAAAACTTTTTAAAAAAGCCTTCTCTATAAGTTAATTTTTTATATTATATATTTATATATTAGTTGTATGCTAGTATATAAGCCTTTACCTTAAATATTTTAGTTTATAATTTATTATATTTTTCTTTTTTTTACTTAACGTTTTAAATTATTACCTAGTATTATACTTAGTAACTAATTAATACTTTTTATTAAGTACTTAACTTTTTACTTATAACGTATTCTATAAGTAAGTGGGCTACTTAAGTAAGTGGGCCACCTTTACCAAGAATTACCTTTTCTTTAATAACTTTACGAAAACTTAATATTACTTAACAAAAATTTAGAATTAGCTTTTTCTATATCAGATACAACTAATATTGAATTTGCATTATAGAAATCTTACGTAATCATAAGTTATTAAGCTTAGAATTTACTTTACTTTAAAATGACTTTTAGCTATTTGTATTTATAATATTACTTATAACAAAGTATAAAAACTTATATATAAGGTATTTAGGCCTAAATCTATAATATATTAGAATTTCAAAGCTATAGTATTAGTAGTTTTTAAGATATGAAAAGGTAGGGGCTAATATTTCTTCTTACCTAGAGTTTTTAAAAATCTACATATTCGATTACTATGAACACATAATATAGTCTAAATTATACATAAAATAACTTAAATTCAACCTCTATAGTTTCTTATTTAATAGTTATTAAAATATTAATGGCTAGAAACTAAATTTTGAAAAAGCAACTTCTAAGCTTAATAACTTATAATTACGTAAGAATACTAGAATCCCTATTTAATACTAGTTGTATTTAGTATGTAAAAAGCTAATTTTAAACTTTTATTAAATAATATTAAATATTCGTAAAGTTATTAAAGAGAAGGTAATTCTTGGTAAAAGTGGCCCACCCGCCCAGGTGGCCCGCTCACTTATGGAATATATTAGTACTATTATAATATTACGTTACGTCTTTATTAATTTCTTATAATAGATAATTTTGGTTTTACTAAAATTCTTAGAGACTTTACTTCTTAACTTGTAACTTTAATGGTAAGTAATAAATTACTTATAAATACTTTAGTAAAGTAAAAAACCTAATATAAAAAAAATATAAAAGCTTTTTATACTAAGTTTAATAAAATAAAACAAGTATTTATTAGTTTAATTTCTACTATTATTATTATTTTTATTAAAAAAAGTTTAGTTTTTACTACTAATTTATTTAAAAGTAGCTTAAGTTCTATGATTTTAACTCTATTTATAACTATACTTAGTATCTATCTTTAAGTTCCTTAAGTTATAGTTAAAAATGTGAGATTAACTATTACACTAGAACTTACTATATTATTAATAATAATAAAATCTAACTGTTTCTTTAATTTTCTAATATTTACTAGAAAACAAAAGAACTTACATATTTTTAGTAGAAAACTTAATTATAAGCTTGAAAGTAATACTAACTAATATCTTACTAAACACTTTTAACTTTTATATATATGTTATAGTAGTACTATGAGTAGAAGATTAAGTACTTAATAAAAAGTGTTAATTAATTACTAAGTATAGTACCAGGTAATAATTTAAGACGTTACGTGAAGAAAAAAAGAATATAATAAGTTATAAGTTAAAATATTTAGGGCGAGAGCTTATGCACTAGCGTAAAACTAATATATAAATATATAATATAAAAAAAAGGCTTATAAGAAAGGCTTCCTTAGAAGACTTTTATATCACAGATAGTTACCATGATAATATATATTTAAGACTAAAAAAGGACCTAGTAACACTTATAAACTCTTTTATAAATAAAGATATATACTTAATAGAATAACTAATTACTTTTCTATAAGCTATACATAGAGACTTAAATAGAAAACTTATTATTTTAAATAAGCTTAATTTATTTTATTAAGAATAGAAGAGTTTTATTATTTACTTTACTAAATTCTACAAACTAGCTATTAACACTTGATTAAATAAAATTAGTTTAATTACTTAGTTAAAAAGGTCATTAAATAATAATCTCTACTAAATAATAGTAGATATTAAAATTCCTAATATGTTAAATAACTATACCAACTTAATATCTTTATATAATAATAATTTTTAGTATTTTCTTTTACTATACTTTATTAGACTATAACTTGTATTATAAAGAGATTCTAATATTATAGAAATTAATATTTCTAACTACGCTCTTGTTAGGTTAGTTAAATAAGAAATCTAAAAATATAATAGCTAATATTTTAAGTATAATAAATATAGTTATATTTTCTAAAACTACTTTATTTTCTTACTAGAACTTTAATTTATAAGTTTATTCTAACTTTAATAAGTAACCTGCTTTTGTTCTTTCTTTAAATTTAAATTTTTTATAAATAAAAATACTTTTAAACTTTTTAAGCTAGTTTATTAAAAGCTTTATTCTAGTATTAAGTTACTCTTTAAAATATTTCTAATACTAGATTTTTATTAACTTTTAGACCTTTTACCTAGTAGCTAATTTTTAAAACTATTAAGTAAATATTCTATATACTATTTAATAAGATAGTTTATTCTATTTTATTACTACTTTAATTAATACTAAAGTAACTAATATAGGTTATATTAGTAGATTTCTAGTTAGTGTTTAGAAACTTTATTTTTTATTACTTTTAAACGGTTTATATTCTACTAGTTTTAATAATAAATGTCTTAAAAGAGGCTATATCTTATATATTACTAGTATAACTCTCTACTATATAAATTATATTAAGAAAATATTTTTTTTTGTAATAGCTATAGGAAACTATAAATTAATTCTTAGTTAATTTTAAATAAAAAAGTGTAAGATTAACTTTAACTATAATTTATAAAAGTTACTTTTTAATATTTTTTATTACTAGGCCTATTACCTATACTTATTTTAATTTCTAATTTATTTAAAAGAAAATATTACCTGTTTAAAATACTTTCTAGTTAATTTTTTATTAAAAACTTTTATTTTAACACTACTTATATATAGTACCTATAGACTTGCTTTCTAAAGTTATTACTAATTATTTAAACTTAACATAATAACTAGTTAGCTAAAATAAACTATTAATTATTAAAACCTAATATCTATTTAAAGGATTTTTTTGGTAAACTATTCTCTAAAGAGCTTTTACTTAGAATTTAAATTTATATCTAAATTTAATACTAAACTAAATAAGGACCTTATAAAAAAGTCTTTCTCTTAAAGCTTTAAAATCTTTTAGTAAAAGCTTTACTAAAAAGCTTTTATAAGAATTTTAAATTAAATATAAACATCTACCTAATTAAGGCAGCCCTTTTTATATAAATAGTTTAAACACGAACACGAAATCTTTGCTATTTTAATAGCTAATATTAATAAAGTTTTAGTTTTAAAAATGTATACTAAGTTAGCTACTAAGGTTCTAAAGAAGTACTATAATACTTTTTAAATACTTTTATATAAGAAAGTTAATAAACTATTTAAATATTATTTATATAACTATAAGATTATTCTTGAAAAAAAAAGAGCAATCTGGATTTAGACCTTTTTATAGAATATTCTAAAATAAACTAAAAGTTCTTAGAAACTATTTTAATAACTATTTTACTAAAGTATTTATTAGAGTAAGTTAACTTTTTGTAGCTGTACTAGTTATTTTTATAAAAATATCTAATAAAGGCTTTTAATTTTATATAAACTATTAAGCTCTAAATTCTATTACTATTAAAAACTATTATCTAATTTTATTAATCTAAGAAACTCTATCTTGTTAAAGTAAAGTAAAGTACTTTATAAAGCTAGATATTATCTTAGCTTTTAACTACCTTTGTATAGTAAAAAAAAGATAAATAGCTAACTATTTTTTATAAATATCTTATTATGTTATTTAAACTAGTTAATGTACTAAGCATATTCTAATATTATATAGATAATATCTTTTAACTATTTCTTAATATATTTTATACAGCTTATTTTAATTTATAGTAATTCTTTACATGAATACTAATAACATATAAAATAAGTCTTAAAAACTCTGGATAAAGCTGGCTTATAACTTAATATTTATAAATATAAATTCCACCAAGAATAAGTTACTTATTTTAAATATATAATTTTAATAAGAGGAATTAGTATAGACCTAAATAAAATAAAAGATATTCTTAACTAGAAATTTTTTAAGAACATAAAGAATATAAGAGCATTTCTAGAATTTACTAATTTCTATTAATAATTTATTAATAACTTTTTTTATATTACGTTCCTGCTTATAGCCTTAATAAAGAAGGACATTTAATTTAAATTTAACAACGCTTATTAAGAAGTGTTTAAATGCTTAAAATATGTATTTATAACTACTTTAATTTTCTAATACTTTAATTCTAAGTTACTAATTATTATAAAAGCTGACTTTTAGACTACATAACTATTAAAGTCTTTTTCTAGAAAAATAAATAAAGTAAACTAAGACCTATAGTCTACTTTTCTTAAAGACTAAATTCTACTAAATATAACTATAAAATATATAATAAGGAATTACTAGTTATTATATATTACTTTAAATAATAAAGACTTAAATTAGAAGGTACTGTATTTTTAATTTAAGTACTAAGTAACTATAAAAACCTTTAGTACTTTACTATAATAAAGTAACATAGCTACTAATAAGCTTACTAAGTTAAATATTTATTTTAATTTAACTTTATAATTATATACTAATTAGGTAAGCATGGTAGAAAACTAAATACTTTTACTTACTATATATAAAATACTTTAGTTTAAAAAGAAGTTTAAAGAGCTTAATAATAAACACTTCTCTGTTCTAAACTGTTTAATAATATTCTAAAATTAAAAATAATTAAAACAAATAGGTTAATTTTATAGATTATTAATAATAAATATTTAAATAATAAGTTTATTTAAGAAATTTTATTACTAATATGGAATAGAACTAAACGCTCTAAAAAACCTTTTTTTAAGTAAAAATAAAAACTAAAAAAAACTAGTTATACTATTACAACCAGCTAGTAATAATAAATAATAATAAACTTAAAATTAAATTCTTTTAAATTATATATGATTCTTCTGTTAGCAGCTACTTTAGTTATAAAAAAATTTTAAAATTCTATAATATAAATACTACTAGTTTTAGATGTTTAAAATAATATATTAATATATATTTTATTATTACACTTATTAAAAATCTAATGCTTTCTATAAAAAGTACTATAGCTTTTTAAAACCTTTTTCTATTCTTAAAAGAAGATAGAAGAATATCTTTATAAACTTTATTACTAACTTCTTAAAATTTAAGAATTATATTAATATTATAGTTATAGTTAATTACTTTATAAAATACTAATACCTAATTTTTTATAGTAAGATAACTATTGTAAATGTAATCTACTTTTTTTATTAATATATATAAATAGACTACAGCTTTCTTAAAATAATTATATTGGACTAAAAAATATAATTTATTTCTACTTTTTATAATAAACTTTATAAATAATTATAAATTAAACTTTAACTATTTTCTGTATATTACCTAGAAACTAATAGCTAAATAGAAAAAGCTAATAGTGTAATAGAATAAGTTCTATATATATATAAAAATTACTAGTAATATAACTAAGTAAACTAGCTTTCCTTAGTACAGTTTAAAGCTAGTAATACTATATTTAAATGTATAAAAGTTTTACTGTTTTTAGCTAATACAGGCTAATATTTTTAAATGAGTTTTAAATTTCTTATAAAAATTTAAAGACGTTTTTACTAAGTGTTATAAGCCTTAAAAGTTATCTACATAGTAAAGAAAATAGCTAATATTTAATAATTAATTTAAGAAAAGATAATTTAAGCTTAAGCTTTCTAAAAAGAATATATAAACTAGAAATAATTACCTATACCTAATTATTAGATAGGAGATATAGTTTAGCTTAATATATAAAATATTTAAGTAAAATAATCTCTAAGAAGCTATACTTAAAAGCCTTAAGAAAATAGTATATTTTTTAGATAATTTCTTTATATACGTACTAACTCAAACTTCCTAAATTCTTAAATATATACTTAGTTTTCTACATATTATTGCTTCGGCTTGCTGTACCTAAATTTAAATATTTTTTAAATTAACAAAACCCACTATCTAAACCCATTAAAGTTAATAGAAAAAATAAATACTATGTTAAATAAATTAAAGAATTGTGCTTAAATTACAGGTAAAAATACTATAAATATTTAGTTAAAAAAACTAAATATAATAACTTAATATAGGAACCTGCAAGTAACCTCTAAAATATAGCTATTATAAAAGAATTTTACTTTAAAAACCTAAACTAATTTAGACCTAATATTTAACATAAATTCTTTTTATAGAAGTTTGAATTTAAAGGAGAAGTACGATTATAGTTATTATTTATAACATAAAGGTCTTTATAGAAAGTTTTTTTTATAAGCTTTTTTTTTATATTATATATTTATATATTAGCTTTATGCTAGTGTATAAGTTCTTACCTTAAATATTTTAATTTATAACTTATTATGTTCTTTTTTTCACGTAATGTCTTAAATTATTACCTGGTACTATACTTAGTAATTAATTAATACTTTTTATTAAGTACTTAACTTTTTGCTTATAGCACTACTATAATAATATTTAAATAATCTAGTTTTTTAATTACGTTAAACTAGTATATAATTTTATTATAAATATTATTATTATATTAATTTAAATTTAGTACTTTAAACTTTTTAAAAAACCTTAATTATTTTATTACTTATAAAAACTTAAAAATAAAAAAGTATTATTATATAATAATACATACTAATAAGTATAAATACTTAATAAATAGAAAAAGCTATTATTAGATATTTATATAAATATTTAGCTGAAGCTTTTTTCAATAAGCTAAAATATTATTAGCTTTAATTTTATTTTATATTAAAAGTTATTTATACATATAATTTTATAAAGTAGTATAAAAAACTTAGTTATATTTTAATAAAATAGTATATATTCTAAACTCATTATAATTAAAACTCTAAATACTATAGTGCTAATAGAATTTATTTTACGTTTAGTAATAGTAATAGTAATAAAAAAATAATAACTTTACTAAAAAGTAAGTTTTAGAAAATGTATTATAAATAGCTATAAAATGTTATAAAATTTTATAATAATATATTTTAATACTAGTAGTTAGATATAATAAAAAAGTAAAATGTAGTATAATATAAGTATAACTTTTATAAAAATAGCTAATAGATTAAATCTTAGCTAAAAGTTAACAAAGCCATTAAAAAAATAGAAAAAGAATTTATATTTCTAAAAGATTTTAATGTATACTACTTAGTATAGAGTAAAAGGTATGTTATAAATAAAGTATAAATAAAACACCTATTTTTTAAAATAAAGGTATAAGGCCTTTAACTTACTATATTATAAAATAAACATGCATAGAAAAAAAGACCAAAAAAAGCGTTATTAATTTTATATTTCTATTAAACATAATATGTAAAAGAGGTAGCTTTTATGGAACTATAAATAAATAAACTCTAATAAAAATCTATATACTAATATAAATTTAGCTAAATACCGCTATTTACTAAAAAAGAGTATACACTATGTACTTAAAAACTAGATATAAAATAACTTATTTAAGATATTAAAAACCTTAAGTAGACTATAGCTTTAAAACTTCTAAAGGCTATTTAAAAAAATTATATAAGCTTTTATATTTTACTATTTACGTATAAGGCCTAGCTTATAAGTATATAAAATATAGTTACTAAAAGCAGCTTAGTTTTTTATAGGTACTAAGTAGATAAAACGCTAATACCTTAACTATAAAAAAAACTATAACTATTAAAACTATAAAATGCTATTTAACTCGCTTTAAAAAAAGATTTAAAAAGTAGAAAAAAATAACTAACGTATTTAATAAGTAAGTACTTTAGATAAGTAAGTACTTTTTAAAACTTACTAAAAAATTAAGAATTTATACTTAAATATTTTAACAACTACTTAATGAAAAATTCTAGAAATTTAATAAATAATTAATAGTACTTTAAAATAGAAGCTATAGCATTTTCAAGACCTAAAATTTAATAGTTATTAAGATAGTTGTATTTTGGCCTTTACATTCACTTTTTTTTAAATATCTTAATAACTATTAAATTTTAAAAACTTTGAGTAGACTATAACTTTAAAACCTCTAAAGGCTCTTTAAAAAGAAATTATATAAACTTTTAAGCTTTACTACTTATATGTAAGGCCTAGCTTATAAGTATATAAAATATAGTTACTAAAAGTAGTTTAGCTTTTTATAAGTACTAAGTAGGTAAAATACTAATATCTTAACTATAAAAAAAACTATATCTACTAAAACTATAAGGTACTGTTTAACTAGCTCTAAAAAAAAGAAAATTCTTAATTTTTTAATAAGTTTTGAAGTGGAGCGCTTGCTTATTTAAAGTATTTACTTTTTAAATACATTTACTAATTATTATTAAAATTAATTTAAAGCGTTTTTAATTTTACGCAATATAAATTACGTAATAAACGCCGTTATATAGTGTCTTAATACTATATATATAAATTTAAAACTTTTAAACTTTTTTAGCTTTTTGTTTTATAATTTATTAGTATTAACTTATTTATTATTTTATTTACTACTTTTAGAATTAAGTCATATAAAAGTTCTAATAATTATAATTATAAATTAAATATATTTTATATATAATAATGATTTTTTTAATTAATACTAAAAGCTTTATATAAAATATTATATAATAACTTACTAACTAATTACGTTTAAATAATAATATATAAATATTTTAATTAATATAAACTTTTTATTTATATTATATAAAACCTATATAGAATTTAAAAATTTAAAAATTTAAAACTAATAAGTAGTAATTAAAAATAGTATAATATTATAAGTTATAAAGTTTATATAACTTTTTGAATTTAATATAATTATTAATAAAAATAGTTTTTCTTAAAAAATATACTATTAAAATTTTATTCTATACTATTAGTAAACTTTTTAGTATTTATTTTACTAAATTAAGTTAAATGTTAAATGATAGTATATACTAAATAGTACTAGTAGCTAGTATATAAATTTAGTAATTATTATAATATTTTTAAGAACTTACTCTTATTATATATAACTTAACTTCTTATTAATTATTTACTATTTTTTAATTTTTTTTTTAAAAATTTAGTACATTTTTATAATTTTATAACTATAGTAATTTAGCTTTTTTTTACTAGTATAATTATAGTATTAAGTTTACTTTATTTATAATTACGTGTTTTTAGTAATATTTATATTAACTTCACATTACTATAATTTAAATTATGTTTTTAGTTTTATATACTTAAAGTATAGTTTATTTAAACTTTTTTTTAAACTTTTTTTTTTAAATTTAATAATTTTATATAACTTAATACTCTTTATTTTTTAATACTATTATTAGTTTTTAATAACTATTACTATTGTTTTTAATAAGTAATTAAATTGTCGTACTTTTTTATATTATTTATTTTACTATTATTAAATATTTAGACTTTATTTCTATTATTTATACTTATTAAATTTACTTATAAAATAATATTGTTATGTTATAACTTAATAAACTTAGTATTTTAATATTAATATTAAAAAAATACTTATTATATAAATAAAGTAAAGTTTTTAAATAATATTTAAACTTTAATATTTAATTTTTAGGTATAATATAAGTTTATAAAAATATTTACTTAATTAACTAAATAGTTTTTTTAAACTTTATTAAGTTGTTTTTTTAATATTATCTTAAATAAAAGAAATTACATAACTAAAATAACTTATTTAAAATTAAACTAATTAATTTAAATATGCTTTTTATTTATATAAAACGAAGAAATTAACTTATTAAAAAACACTTTATATTATATTTTTTTTTACTACTTGTTTAAATACCATATACTTTTGTATATATTGAAATAAAAACTATAAAATAATAAAACTTAAACTATTTATTATAAAAATGTTAAAATTATAGTTTTAAAAAATTAAATAAATAGTTTATATTTATAAGTAATTTAAAACGCTTAGTATTTAAGTAAATAATATCTGTAGTAATTAAAATAATTTAATAAAACTTAAAAACTAGCTTTTACTTATATGTAAAATATATAGTTAAGTTTATACTATATTTATATCATTAAAATTAAAAAATAAAAGTATTAATTTTAATTTTAAATATATAAAAACTAAGTTAATGTAAAATATTATACTTAAGTTAAAAATAGTTTAAAGCTTAAATAAAAAAATTTAAAATATAAATAGTTTTAATAAACAAACTTTTTAAAAACTTATTATAGTTAAAAATTTTCTTTAACTAAATTATGGTATCTTACTTAAAATAATATATATTATACTTAAAATTAGCTTTTACTTAAGTTACTAAAAATATTATGAAAACTTTTAAAAAACTTTTAACTTTTATTTGTAATTTAGTTTTTTTTCTAATTTATAGAAATTAGTATTATTTTTTTATTAAGTTCTAAGTTTTAAATATGCTTATTTATTATTTTAAAGTAACAATATTAGATTTTTAAAAAGTTATTAAAAAATATTTATAAACTTATTTCTATCTTTTACATTTAAATAAAAACTTATTTTTAATATTATTTTAGTATATATAATATTTTGTTAGCATTTTGTAAAGAAATTTTGTAAATACTAATGTATTTAATTACTAAACTAGAAAAATTACTAAGCTATTAGTATACACTAATCTATTATTAAATATTTAATATAATTTCTTTATATTAATACCATGCTTTTAAAATACCGTAATACTACTTAAAAAAAACTCTTTTTAGCTATTAATACCTTAAAAAAAGCTAAATTTCTAATACCTACTAGGCATTATATATTTATTACGTAAATAAGGAAACTTTTAAATATTATATAAATAAATATATATATTTAGTACAAACTCTTATAAAAAGTTATAATTTTAATTATAATAAAAAAGCTTTATTAATAAAATAAATTCTTAATTTATTTTTTTATACTTTTTTATTTTGTAAGTAAATAGTAGAGAATATAGCTAATATAATACTACTATTAGAAAAAAAGTAGTAAGTAAAAGTACTTTTAATAATATATTAAGTATACTATAAAAGTTTAAATTATATAATTAAAGAAGTATAACTACTAGGAAGCAAAACAGGAAAACTCTAAAGAAATTTATAGATATTTTTAGTTACTAAATAGCGTAATAAACAAGTATAGAATTTAGAATAATAATATTAATAATATAAATAAAATTAGTTTCTAAAAAAGTAGTATTAAATATACTAAAGTTGTTACTACTTATAATAATATAAATTACTGTATTTAGTTTAGTAATTATAACTAAGTTATAGTAATTAAATATATTAACTTAACTAAATACTTTATTTCTACTATAGTTATATATAAAAGTAAAGTATTCTAAAACATTTAATTTAATACAAATTTAAGTATTTTAAAAAATTTAATAGTTATTATTAGTAAAATAATTTAAATAAATAACCAGCTAAATTTTACATAACTTAAAAATATATTAAACTAAATACTAAAAATAAAATAAAAATAAAATGACTATTTATTAAAAATAAACATAGAAGTTATTACGCTAAGCTTATTAAATAATAGATTAAAGAGTATAATATTATTTTATTATAGCTATTTAGTTATCCTTTATATATCTTTTAGCCTTTTAATATTATAGTATTTAGCTTTATAAAAATACTTTTATAATAGTATTTAAAACTTAATTTATAATAGCTAGAATTATGTTGGAAATAATAGCTTTTTTTTTTTATTTATATAAAGCTTTTACTAGTAGTTTTTAGTAATAATAATATTAAATATACGCTTAAAGTTATAAGTATTTTTCTATTTAATTTAAAAAAAGTTCTTACTAAATTAAGTAAATTTAACTTTTTAAAACCTTTATTAGTTCTTTTATTTTTTTGTTAATTTAGTATTAAATACTTCTAGAATAGTATAATAAGTAAAAAAGTAGTAAATAGTAATTAAACTATACTAGTATTAGCTTAAGGAGTAATCTATTTTACTTATAATTAAAAATATAGTTAAATTAATTAAAATAATTAAAATAGCTTTATAAAATAATTATATCTTATATAGGTAAATTAAAAATTATAAGCTAAAAAGATTAAGTAAGTTAAAAAATATAATATTAAAGTTAAATATATTATATAAAAATCTTTTTATAGTTAGTAAAAGTATTAAGCTATTATAATATTTTTAGGACTTTATATAAACTACTATAAATAAAAGTAGTAATATAATACTAAAAGTTCTAACTTTAGCTATTTGCTATTATAGTACTTATAAATTACTAAAATATAATAAATAAACTTGTTTTGTACTTAAAAAAGTCTTTAGTAATATAGTTATTATATAAAATTAGTGTAATAGTATGCTGTTACACGTGCTACATTATATATATAGCTAATTATTTAGCTATTTAGCTATTTAGCTAGCTAGCTTGTATTAGTTATTAACTATTATATTATCTATTTTTTCTATATAAGATTTTCTTTTTAGTAATTCTTTTTATAACTACTTAGGTTCTATATATAGTAACTAATCTAACTTTATTATAAGTTTAGATATTACTATTTATAGCCTTTTATAATAATTAGCTAGTAAAGGCATAATTTATAAAAGTTTATTTATTATTTATAGTACTAAGAAATATGCTAATAAATTAGTAATCTTTTTAGTTTTAGTAATTAAATACATTATTTATTCGTTTAATTTATTAGTATTTTACTATTAATTACTATAACTTTTTATATGCATTTAAATTTAGAATATAATAATAAATTTAATAATATTAATATTTATTTACGTAGCTAGAGTTTATAAAAACTTTAACTAAATAATAATATTTAAACTAATATTTATTTATAATAAGTAATAGTAATTAAATTATAGTACTATTATTTATATTATAAAAGCTTGAAAAGTTACTAAATTTATAAATAAAGTTTATACTTTTTATTATTTACTTAATGTAGTTAAAATTAAAATTCTCTATTATTATAAGTTAAAAAATAATTACTAATTTTTATTATGCTATTTTACTAAAAACTACTATTATTTTACTTTTTTTATTAATATTAGTTTATTAAACTTTATTAAATTTCTAACTTAAGTAACTTGCTAAAATTGTTTTAAATATATTATTTAAATTATTAAAAAATATATATACAAAACTATTAACAAAAGTAATGTTTTTTATAAGTAAGTAAGCTACTTTTATTAAGAAATACCTTTTCTTTAATAACTTTACGAAAACTTAATATTATTTAACTAAAATTTAAATTTCGCTTTTTAGATATTGGATATACCCAGCATTGAATTTGCATTCTAATAGTTATACTTAATTATAAGTTATTAAGTTTAGAATTTACCTATTAAAAAATTAGTTTTTAGCTATTAATATTTTAATAACTATTAAATAAGAAACTATAACTTAGATATAGAACTTAAGCTATTTTATATATAATTTAGACTATATTATACTTTTATAGTAATAGAATAAGTAGGTCTTTAAGATGTTTAGGTAAAAAGAAATTTTAGTCTCTACTTTTTAATATCTTTAAAACTACTAATACTATATCTTTAAAATTCTAATATATAATAAATATAGGCTCTAATACCTTGAATTTAAGTTTTTATAATTTAGTATTAAGTAATATAATAAACATAAATAGCTAAACATTATTTTAAAGTAAAGTAAATACTAAGCTTAATTACTTATAATTACGCAATATAATTATAATGTAAATTTAATTTCTATTGCATTTATAGTTATAAGTAGAATTAATTTTTAGTTTTATATTTTTATTTATTTATGTTATATAGACTTCTTACTTTAAGGTTTTCTACTTTGTATTAACAGCTTTATAAAAAATTAGCTATAATTAACTAGCCTTTAAAGTTATATAATATACTATTTTATTTTTAGAGAATTACTAGCTAAGTAGTACTTACGCTAGAAAACTAGTCTCATATAATATATTTTAAAAAGCGTGTGTAAATTATGAAAATGTTTTTATAAAATACTAATATAAAATAAGAAACCCCTTTATTAGAAGGTCCGTACGGTAAAAATAAATTAAAATATAAAACTAGAAACTAATTCTACTTACAGCTATAATATTTTAAAAGCTAATTTTAAAATTTTGTTAAATAATATTAAGTTTTCGTAAAGTTATTAAAAAAAGGAAATTTTTAGTAAAAGTGGTTTACTTACTTGTATAGCTTACTTACTTATAAAAAACGTTATATATAGTTACTAAATAATATAGTATTTTTTATTATGTGTTATTTTTGTATTTTTGTATTTAAATACCTTTTTAAAAAAGTTATTTAATTAATTTTTTAAAACAAATGTACTAAATATAGAGTTTAAATTAATAGTAGTATTTTTTAAGTAAATTTTAAAAGCTTAATTTTTTATTAACTTATAATTTTTACTTTTAACTAAAAACTTTAAAAATATATTTTTTAATATATTTTAAGTTAATATTTAAAAATTAGCTTAACGTATTTTATAGGTAAGCTAATTAATTTGCTGAGAAATTAATAAAACTATATTATTAATTAATTTAATAACAATACTTAGAAAATATTTTTATAAAAGATTTTCTAAATAATATATTTTCTTTAGATTTTAGTAGAAATTTATAAAACTTTAATATAGTTACGAGTAGAATTGGTTTCTGGTTTTACACTTTAATTTATTCTCACAGCACGGACCTTCTGATAAGGGGGTTTCTTATTTCGTGTTAGCATTATATAAAGATATTCTTATAATTTATACACGTTTTTTAAATATATTATGTGAGACTAGTCTCTTGGTGTGGGTACAGTCACCTACAGGAAGTGATCGGCCACCTAGCCGAGCCTTGGCCACACATCAATGTTACACCAAATTCAAACACCTGTATCTCAACCACCAACACTCGCAGCAAAACAATGCCGAGCTTGCCAAAAACCTCAAGAAAAGAGCTAGATGAGGAGACAACTAATATAATATGGCAATTCCACCTCTACAAAATATCTGGGCGGAAGATAGCTAAACATCTTGGTATTCCAAAATCGACTGTACACGACTGCATCAGACGGCTGCGACGCCAGCCCCTATACCAATATGCAAAATCCCTTCGAACTGGACGCCCAGCTAAGCTTGATGAGAGAGCTGAGAGACATCTCATTTGTTACGTTGGCCTACACCCTTTTGAAACTATTGAATCGCTGAGCAGTCCGTCGAAGGCTGGTTGCAGGATCCATGTTAATACTACAAGGAAGTACCTTGCAAAACATGAGATATATGCATTCAGACCTCGTCGTAAGCCTTGGCTCTCACCTAAATACAAATCAGATCGGCTGAAATTCGCGCGCATACATCAACATTGGGGGGAGGAGGATATTGGGTGTGTGAGCTGGTGCGATGAGTCTACATTTGAGATTGGGATTGATACTACACCACTATGGGTGCGCCGTCAACTAGGTACAGCCTTTGAGAGCAAACATCTGAAGCCTATATTTAAATCTGGAAGAGAGATAGTTAGTGTATTTGGAATTATGAGCCTTGATTTCAAGGGACCTCTGGTTATACTACCAAAGGGCGTCCGTATGAATTCTCAGCGATATATCCAAATAATACACGACGTTGGCTATCCTTTCTACGAGAGATTGACTGAGGCTAGAGGACTAGCTATGTGGATGCAGGACGGAGTATCAATTCACACCTCAAAGGCCACCCAAAAGTATATGGATGCTCATCAGATTATCCGCATGAGATGGCCTGCACAGAGCCCTGATTTAAACCCGATTGAGAACCTTTGGCGGATCATGAAGCTTCGCATCTCAAAGAAAAGGCAATACATCACGACTAGAGAGCAGATGGTGAAGATCCTCCAAGAAGAATGGGATAAAATAACGCCGGCTGACTATAGGAACTGTGTGGTGAACTGGCAGCGACGTATGAGGGAAGTAATCAGAAACAAGGGAGGATCAACACGATATTAAGATAACTACTCCGCCAAAACAAAGCTCTGTATATACTTTATCATATATTTGAAAAGCTTCAAAATCAATCTCGATTTGCCCGTGAATAAGCTTCCTAATTAGGTAGTCCTCGGCTAGGGAAATGCACTGATCTCAGAGTGGCCGGTGACTTCCTGTAGCCGGCTGTACCACCCAACTAGTAATACTCTAAAGATAGGATAGTATATTATGTAACTTTACTAGCTAGTTAATTACAGCTAATTCCTTATAAGCTATTAACATAAAGTGAGAAACCCTCTTATTAGGAGGTCCGTGTAGTAAAAATAAATTAAAGTGTAAAACTAGAAACTGATTCTGCTCACGACTGTAACGTTTTATTATACTTATAAATTAAGTTTTTAAATTATTAGATAGTTATAGAAGTTAATAAATACATAAAAAAAATTAAAGACTAAAACTAGCCTTATATAATCTAACTAAGAGAATTAAAATAATTATAGACTATTAACTATTTTATTTTAAAGGTAGTTAAATACCAACTAATAAAAGAAATCTTTTTTATAAGAATTTACTATAATGTAATAAAATAGTATTACTAAGACTTTTTTATTAAGTTTTTTGTTTTTATTAAGTAATTAAATTAATTAATAACATAATTATACTTAAAATACATTAAGAATTAATAAAGTTATTAAAGTTTTAGTAATTTCTTTATAAATTAATTAGCTTATTTATTTAACTAGCTTGCTCATAAAATACGTTATATTTAATAATAAAACTAACTTATTTAAAACTTAACTTAAAATACTAATTAGTTATTTAAATAAATATTTTTAGTTATAAAAGTATTTTAAGCTAGTTTTTTACGTTAACCTTTTTTAACTAGTACATTAAATTTATTAAATTCTTAATATTTTTGTTTACTATTAAGTTTCTATAAATATATTTACAAAAAAATAACTTTTTTGTAACTAAATAATATTAAATAAAAATAGAATTAATAAGTATTAAAAATAAAATTTTTATTTTTTTTAATTTTAGAGTATTATTTCTAAGAGTTTTAACAAAGTAGGTATTAGCATGTAAATATAAAATAGTTAATTTTATTTAGATTTATAGAAACTACTATTAGTATATATATATAAATATAAATTTTAGTACATAAATTTTATTTAAATATAGTAAATAAATTTTATTAGATTTTTATAATAATGTTATTTTTAAGTTATAAGTATAAAAATAAGTTATTAAACTTTATTATTTTAACACAAAATTTTTCTTTAAAACTTAAGTTAAATGCTAATGCTTAGGGCTAGTAGAGCTAGCTTTTAGAAATTAGAGTTTTCTAAAATAAAAATAATTATATAATAAGTAATAAAGTTAGTTTATAAAGTAGTATTAAAGTAGTATAAAAAGCTTTATAGTAAGCTATATTAAATATAAATTAAGCTCTATACTAAGCTATGTATTAAAGTTTATACTAGGTATTATATTAAGTACTATATTAAATTAGAATTAAATTAAGTTTTAAAAGTTTTACATTAACGTACTTCTAAGGCCTTATATATTAAATTTAAATTAGATTCTATATTAAATTCAAATTGGTTTCTCTATTAAATTTAAATTAAGTCTTGTATTAAATTAAAATTAACTTTTTTATTAAATTAGAATTAGCTTTCTTATTAAATTAGAATTAATTTCTTTATTAAATTGGAATTAGCTTCTCTATTAAATTAGAATTAGTTTTTCTATTAAATTAGAATTAGCTTCTTTATTAAATTAGAATTAGCTTTTTTATTAAATTAAAATTAGTTTCTCTATTAAATTAGAATTAGCTTTCTTATTAAATTAGAGTTAGCTTTTTTATTAAATTAAAATTAGCTTTTTTATTAAATTAAAATTAGCATCTCTATTAAATTAGAATTAGCTTTTTTATTAAATTAGTATTAGCTTTTACATTAAATCTAAATAGGCTTTTATATTAAATTTGAATTAACTTTTACATTAAATCTAAATTAGTTTCTATATTAAATTTAAATTAACTCTTATATTAAATTCAAATTAGCTTTTATATTAGATTTAAATTGGCTTTTTCTATTTATTAAATAGAGAATATAAAAAAAATATAAAAATAAGATTTTAATTCTACATTAAGTATAAAATATAATGCTAGTATAAATATAAAATAATAATATTTTAGTATACTTATAAGTAATAGTATAATAATATAATTAGTTTAGTAGTAAATATTACTACTAGCTATAAATAAAATAGCTAACTTACTTTTATAATACTTTTATTAACATATATTAAATTTATAAAACTATAAATAAAATAGCTAATAAAATACTAAGTTATATGTAGTAAATTTAGTTTTAAATTATTAAAAAATACTACTTAATTTATATACTACTAGTACTATTTAATATGTAAAGTAACTACTAAAAAGTTTATTAATAGCATAAAGTAAAATTTCAGCTAAATACTTAAAAAAAAGCTAGGTTTGTTAGTAACTCTATACTATATTTTATAACTTATTTAATGTAAATATTATTACTATTTATAACTTTAATAAATAAATATTTAAAACTTAAATAAAGCTAATAAATTTTATAATTTAGTTTTAAATTTTTTAAATATATTTTTATAGGCATTAATAACTTAAGTTATATTATATAAACTAAAATAAATTTATTATAATAATAAAATTATATATATTAATAATTTAAATATATAATAGTATGTTGTTACACGTGCTATACTGTATATATAGTTAGTTAACTAGCTATTTAACTATCTAGCTATCCAGCTATTTAGCTATCTAGTTATTTAGCTATTTAGTTATTTAATTATCTAGTTATTTAGCTATTTAGCTATTTAGCTATCTAGCTATTTAGTTAGCTAGTTTATGTTAGTTATTAGCCTCTATATTATCTATTTTTCTTGCACGAAATCTTTTTTTTAGTAATTCCTTTTATAACTATTTAAGTCCTGTATATAGTAAATTAATCTAATTTTATTATAAATTTAAATATTACTACTTATAGCCTCCCATAACAAAATAGTAAATAATTTAAGTAATATAGTAAATATATAAAACTATAAAGTTTTAAAATTATATAAAATTTTATTATTTTTATAATTTTATAGTTGTAAGTAGAATTAACGTTTTATTCTATGCACTAATAATATCTTACACTAAACTATCAGCTAATAAGGAGTTGCTTACTAAGGCAATTTTATTTATAGAATTGACTTAAAGTATATTATTAACTAAATTATCGTCAATTCTATAGCCTTTGGCTATGATTGCGTTAAGAAATAAGGTGTTAATTATAGATATTAATATTTACTCTATGAAAATTAGTAGTTGAAGTTACCTTAGTAAGTAACTTCTTATTAGCTGATGGCTCAGTATAAGATGTCGTTAGTACATAGGATAATTAAATTATATAAGCGAGTAAACTACTTTAACTTAAAATTACTTCTTTTTTAATAACTTTACGAAAACTTAATATTATTTAATAAAAGTTTAAATTTAGGTTTTTAGATATTAAATACAACTATTTTTAAATTTGCATTATAATATTCTTACGTAATTATAAATTATTAAGCTTAGAATCTACTTTACTTTAAAATGATGTTTAGCAATTTATATTTATAATATTACTTAATAATAAATTATAAAATCGTAAATACAAAACATTAGAGTCTAAATTTATAATATACTAGATTTTTAAGGCTATAGTATTAGTAGTTCTTAAGATATTAAAAAGTAGGTGCTAAAATTCCCTTGTACATAAAGTTCTTAAAAACCAACTTATTTTATTACTATAAAAGTATAATATAGTTTAAATTATATATAAAATAGCTTAAATTCAACTTTTATAGTTGCTTATTTAATAGTTATTAAAATATTAATAGCTAAAAACCAAATTTTTAAAAAGTAAATTTTAAGCTTAATAACTTATGATTACGTAAGAATACTATAATGCGAATTTAATGCTAGCTGCGTCTAATATCTAAAAGGCTAAATTTAAATTTTTATTAAATAATATTAAGCTTTCGTAAAGTTATTAAAGAAAAGGTAATTTTAAGTAAAAGTGGTTTACTTACTTATATAGTTTACTTACTTATAAAAAACGTTAGTTTCTAGTTTTATACTTTAATTTATTTTTACTATATAAACTTTTTAATAAAAGAGTTTTCTACTTTATGTTAGTAGCTTATAGAAAATTAGCTATAATTAACTAGTATTTAAAGTTATATATTATACTATTTTATTTTTAGAATATTATTAATTAAGTAGTACTTACACTAAGTAACTAGTCTTACATAATATATTTAAAAACAGTGTGTAAATTACGAGAATATTTTTATAAAATACTAATATAAAATAGAAAACCCTCTTATTAGAAGGTTCATGCAGTAAAGGTAAATTAAAATATAAAA
The DNA here is from genome assembly GCA_010093925.1 of Zopfia rhizophila CBS 207.26. Taxonomy (NCBI): domain Eukaryota; kingdom Fungi; phylum Ascomycota; class Dothideomycetes; family Zopfiaceae; genus Zopfia; species Zopfia rhizophila. The sequence continues at coordinate 192,428 of ML994731.1, read as the reverse complement.
CCAAAAACTAATTCTACTTATAACTATAATTATAAAAGTAAGTAAAAAAATTATTTTACTAACTTATTTAAATATATAATATTATACTATTACGTAATAGCATATAAAGTAATTTTTTATATAATATTTTATATTTTATATTTATAATAAGTAATTGTTAGATAAATTAAAGTAAACTATATAAAATAAAAAATTATTTATTAATAAGTAATATAAAATTTTAAAAAAATACAAAATTTTAAAAATATAAAATATTATAAACTAAGTAACGTAATATTTATGTAAAATAAAAATAAGTTTATAAAATTTAGAATATATACTTTATAGTTGTAAGTAGAATTAGTTTCTAGTTTTATACTTTAATTTATCTTTACTACATAAACCTTTTAATAAAAGAGTTTTTTATTTTATGTTAGTGTTTTATAGAGATAGTCTTATAATTTATATATGTTTTTTAAATATATTATATAAGACTAGTTACTTAGCATGAGTACTACTTAGCTAGTAATATTCTAAAAATAAAATAGTATAGTATATAACTTTAAAGGCTAGTTAATTATAGCTAATTTCTTATAAGCTACTAACACAAAGTAGGAAACCTCCTTATTAGAAGGTCCATACAGTGAAGACAAATTAAAGTGTAAAACTAGAAACTAATTCTACTTATAACTATAAAGCTTTTTTATTTTAAACATTAAGATTATATAATAAAATATTAAGAAGCTTATTAAGAAGCAAATTAAAATTAAAATAAGAAATCTATTATTATTATATTAAGTTAAGGATTTTACCTAATTTAATTGATACTAAGTCTGTTTACTAGTATAAGAGTAATAGCAGGACGATGTGATTAGTCACGACAAGCACATGAGTCTTGCTCCTGTCATATTCCTTTGTGTCTCAACCATATCCTCGGTAGAAATTCCCCCGACTACGGATGCTTAACTTATTTTTCACTACTATATAAAGTCTTCAGAACTGTAACAGCTTTGAGGCTGGGCATTACAGCATTCGGCTAGCTTATATTAGTGCCAGATGCGGCTTGCCGTTACTTGACGCACAGCTCTCGTGAGTCAATTTTCCGTGGTATATCCGGAATGGACCATAGTAAATCGACTATGGCACAGTGGTTAGCATCGATCGGGGTTCGATAGCACCGAATCAGTGTTGACGGGGCTCTATGATTGTCGACGCTCTATTGAGCTGGGACGAGAGCTTGGTATACCTATCCTAGCGTGCTAGCGTCATGATGTACTCATCACCTGTAATAAACTAGCTCTATTAGAAAGTTGCCATAACAAAAGATCTTCTATTTCTAGAATCCAAGTTTCTGACGACTAAGGTTCTTCCTGGCTTAAGGCTCAAAACTCATGTATCGATGTGCAACGCAGATTTTGCATTGGAGAGAGGAAAAGAATCAGCGCGCAACTCGCATATCGCTAGAATGAGATGGATACGTAGGGGTAATTAGAGGCTGCTTAAAGCACCAAACTCTTTATCGTGTTTGAAAGAGGATGTCGATAGTTTTATTATGACCATCTCATATAGCAGAGGGAGTATGTGTTCAGATGTACAGTCGCTAGCGAAACCGGCTTCCCCTTTAAGCGCGCTGCTGAGATTTTACCCCGCGCCATCAGCAGACCTCTTGGCAGTCGCCTTACTGAACTAAGTTAAGCGTCAAACAACGGTACATATCGGACTGTACCGGTGGCAAGTGTACAAATCAGGTGGCGTTCTCCAAGACTGGTTCCGCCACATGTGGCTCGGTCTTCCATCAACCATCTGCCATATTCTCCCACAGTTCCATCAAATTCAGTACATCTCGACAAGGGTGTAGCCAGAGCGGGTCGGCCACCCTCCCTACTACTGGTGGCGACATCAAGAGTCAAGGTCTTCAGTGCTTGTCGATTCCGCTCTGCTCGTGCTTACTTAACCACGTGATATTGAACCGTTGCAACTCAGCCACTCTAAGCCGCCTGCCCCTACTTTTGTTCTCAACTCGCTTCTCTAGAATGTTCATAACGCCTACCAGCTAAATGCTACTTTAGCAATGCCGCTACTTCATCTAGCGAATGAATTACTCTATTGCATATCGGAAAACCTAGAATTAGAGAGAGATATCAACGCCTTTGCACAAGCTAACCGCCGCCTTTACCGTCTGCTAAATGCCTATCTCTACCGTTAATACGACAGTCTAGAAGCTCGGCGTTATTGTGGGCTGCCCAATATGGCCAAGAGGCAACGGCTCAAAAGTTGCTAGGGGAAAGAGCCGATGACCAAGCCACAAGTGACTGCTATTGGACACCACTCTGGGTGGCGGCAGAGAAGGGGTATAAAGGGATAGTAAAGCTGCTGCTCGACAAGGGCGCCGACGTCAATGCTCAGGGTGGAGAGTACGGCAACGCACTCCAGGCGGCTTCAGAAGGAGGCCACGAGCAGATTGTGAAGCTACTACTTAACAAGGGCGCCGACGTCAATGCTCAGGGTGGAGGGTACGGCAACGCACTCCAGGCGGCTTCAGCAAGAGGCCACGAGCAGATTGTGAAGCTGCTGCTCGATAAGGGCGCCAATGTTAACGCTCAGGATGGAGTGTACGGCAACGCACTCCAGGCGGCTTCAGCAAGAGGCCACGAGCAGATTGTGAAGCTACTGCTCAATAAGGGTGCTGACGTTAATGCTCAGGGTGGAAGGTTCGGCAGCGTACTCCAGGCGGCTTCATTTAGAGGCCACGAGCAGATTGTGAAGCTGCTGCTCGACAAGGGCACTAATGTTAACGCTTAGGGTGGAGTGTACGGCAACGCACTCCAGGCGACTTCATTTGGAGGCCACGAGCAGATTGTGAAGCTGCTGCTCAACAAAGGCGCTGACGTCAATGCTCAGGGGTAGAAGGTTCGGCAGCGTACTCCAGGCGGCTTCAGCAAGAGACCACGAGCAGATTATGAAGCTCCTGCTCGACAAGGGCGCTGACGTCAACACTCAGGGTAGAAGGTTCGGCAACGCACTCCAAGCAGCTTCTGTAAGAGGCCACGAGTAGATTGTGAAGCTGCTGCTTGACAAGGGCGCTGACGTCAATGCTCAGAGTAGAAGGTACAGCAACGCATTCCAGGCGGCTTCATTTGGAGGCCATGAGCAGATTGTGAAGCTACTACTCAATAAGGGCGCCGACGTTAATGTTTAGGGTGGAGTGTACGGCAACGCACTCCAAGCGGCTTCCGTAAGAGGCTATGAGCAGATTGTGAAGCTGCTGCTCGATAAGGGCGCTGACGTTAATGCTCAGGGTAGAAAGTACAGCAACGCATTCCAGACAGCTTTATTTGGAGGCTACGAGTAGATTGTGAAGCTACTACTTAATAAGGGCGCTGACGTTAATGTTCAGGATGGAGAATACGGCAACGTACTCTAGGCGGCTTTAGCAAGAGGCTATGAGCAGATTGTGAAGCTGCTGCTTGATAAGGGCGCTAATGTTAACGCTCAGGGTGGATGGTGCGGCAACGTACTCTAGGCGGCTTCATTTGAAGGCTATAAGCAGATTGTGAGGCTGCTGCTTGATAAGGGCGCTGATGTTAATGCTCAGGGTGGAGAGTATGGCAACACACTCCAAACAGCTTCAGCAAGAGGCCATGAGCAGATTGTGAAGCTACTGCTCGACAAGGGCGCCGACGTCAACGCTCAGGGTGGAAGGTATAGCAGTGCACTCCAGACAGCTTCAGCAAGAGGCCACGAGCAGATTGTGAAGCTCCTGCTCGACAAGGATACATACTAGTCTATATAGAATAGTACATCCAGAACTCGCTCATCGGCATGGCCAACCCAGGACACATGAAGTTACCCAAATACCGGTGCGAAGATGTTATACTGTTGATAGCAGAGTGCTTTTAGCTATAGAGGCTGGCCTCAATCCTAGTAAAGAGTCATTGCTTGAATCTCTAATTAAGTGGTGATACAAAGACTTGGAGATGAACTTAAATACTACTTTGCCATGCAGAATGTAAGCTAGTAAATGCTGACGAGAATGAATTCAAGCATGCTTACGTGTGATAAGTGACAATAAATAAAAGTGGTCTGTAGTAAAAATTTGCCACTACAAGCAGAAGAGCGGCCGACCCACTCCAGCCACACCCTTATCAAGATGTACTGAATTTAATGGAACTGTGGGAGAAAATGGCAGGTGGTTGATGGAAGACCGAGCCACATGTGGCGGAACCAGTCTCTTGGAGAACGCCACTTGATTTGTACGCTTGCCACCGGTACAGTCCGATATGTACCGTTGTTTGACGCTTAACTTAGTTCGGTAATGTGACTGCCAAGAGGTCTGCTGATGGCGCGGGGTAAAATCTCAGCACCGCGCTTGGAGGGAAGCCGGTTTCGCTAGCGACTGTACTGTACGCCCATAAAGCCAGCAATGCAAGTACGAGATTACACTATAGACAAAGGACGATTTCAAAGATCTTGAAGCATCAGGTCTTAACTCACATCTGAAATAATTTAGTAATTATCCGAGATCTTTACCGCAGGCATACCCTTATGTTACATGATTATTAACTTTAAAAATATAAAAAGTGAATTTTATAATTTCTTCTCTGGAACATCGAAGCTATAATACATATATAAATATTCGAGAATACTATAATTTCTAATAACTTTTCAATATAAAATTAAAGAAACTAAGGTAAAACGAATACTATAATGACAATAATATTCCAAGAAAATATCAACTATACTCAATACTTTATTAGAATTCTAAAACAAAATATATGTTCACACCAAATTATATATATAGAAAATGCCCAGAAAGGGTATGAATTAATACGAAACCATTACCGTATTAGATATAGGTCAAATCCAATTCTACTACAAACTTATTTAGATGTAGAAAAACAGTTTTTCAAATATCTTCAGGATATCAATATTGGTATAGTTTATAATCATTCGAATTAAATGGAAATTACTAATCGAATACAGATAAAAATGATTGTAACCAATGTGAGAACAGAAATATATATCTGGAAGATACGAATATCTGTACACAATTTTATTTAAATAATAATTTAATGACTACAATATTTCGTAATAATGAAACGGCAAGCCGTACTGAAATAGACTCTATTAATTTGGAAATGAATCAATTTAAAACTCCAATGGAACAAAATAAGGAAATAGTAGAAACGTCTCTAGCTATAGATGAGATATATGAATATTTAGAAACTCTACAGTTTATTATAGATAATTTCTGCTAAATTATAGTTTAACAAATGGCAATTTCTTTACTATTCTCACACGCTACCGTTTCTTTTTTTTTTTTTTTTTTAATTTCCCGTCATTTTCTTATCTTTAGGGTTCCGCTTACACGATATAGAGCCTTGAAAATATTAGGAACGGAATTACTACATACTTTTTATTTGACTTGTATACCCGCAAGTTCACTACTCTTGTATCCCTTCATTCTCCCCAAAAGATTATACTTCTATCAGGACAAGTCCTTGTTTTTATAAACGATAGGTAGCTCGGTAGCTCCCAATATGGCTTTTCTATTAACCTATACGTGGCCAACTTCGCTCCACTAGGTATGGCGTTGTTAGCGGTAGTAGAGAATTCTAACTGATATATCGTCACTACGTCCACGGAATTTTAATCACTGTCACCGAGCGCGGTAAATCAATGTAGTAGCAACCTATAACCAATTGGATGAATGAGGAGTTTACCTAAATACACAACAGAGGTTGATAGTACGTTAGATAGTACGTTGGATAGTACGTAGGAGGATCGTAAACAGCTGAGGGAAGAAGGGCCGACTGTAGAGAGATGACGAGGCGCTACTTGGTGGCAATCACCCTAGCGTGTACTTGCATGGTAGTAAATGGGAAAGGGGAAAGAGCTCGATTTCGACTTTGGCTTGACTACATCGCGTAGAGGCCATTTGTTACTCATTGTGCGGCACTGCATCTTCCGCCTATTGCGTGGCACTGAGCTCGACACGAAAACCCCCCCGAGGAGATTGGATGATTGTGATATCAACATGTGCAGAGTCGAGACAATTTAAGCTGGCTGGGCAATTAAGTAAAAGGGCGGGCTCGCCCACGTCCTTGCCTAAATCTCAGACGATATCTAACTCCTCGGAGGGGCAGAAATGAATTAGTAACAAAATATTTATGAACCCAATGTCCTGTAAGGCCATGGATGAAATTCTCGACTATTGTATTAGTAGGTGGAAGGCTCATCGCTGTCAGTTTCAGTATGTAATAGATGAGATTGTTTTCCTGCTCCTTTGTAAGAATACTCATGGATTCAATATATCCTTCGCGGGACGCGGGAACACCTCGATGGCGGCGCGACAGCGTAGATCGATCGACACTATAATTTTTTTTTTTTTTTTTTTTGCGGTTGTAGAATAATTTGGACGAATTTTGATGCTTTTGGTTCTATAGCTCAGTTGCTAGAGTGGTACTTTCATCTTCAAAGCTCTCGACCAATCGTCCTAAACACCCTTGCAGTCGAATATTTGGCCTGCTTAAGACGCGGATAATTAGGCAAAATGCCATGAGTTCCTCCGGAGGTCTCTATTCTGCCTCCATATATCAAATTGTCGTATTCTACCATTATATGCATTCCTTTCTTAACGTCTACAAACTCGAGCCGCACCTTGCAGCAAAGTCGCCTTGCACTCCTCTTACCAACGAGTTCTTTGGACGCATGTACATTAATGATAAACTGTATCAAGTCCTCTGCGGTCTGGGTATGGCTAAATCCAGAAGATTGGCAGTCTTCTCTTTATAATGGGTTCTCGGTGACACTTTTTGACTTAGCAGAGTTTTTATGTCTCGAAATGCAGAACACACCCCTGGACATATGGAAGGACGTTTACACCCGCATCCTTTGCTGTTGATATAGATAAGTCGGCATGAACCGATTTCCAGTGGTCATGAAAGAACTCGTCGGTCAGAACTAGCTTCTTGAAAACGAATATTAAAGCTCTGAAATGGGGCTGCTGGTTGGAATTCGTTTCGACCTTAAACTCCTCGGAGTTGAACTGGTGGGTATTGTGATTCTTGGGCGGGGGTTCGGGCATCGTGGTTAAAGCATAAGGATAGAATAGGTTTAGGAAAAGGAATTGTGCGGAATGGTTAAATGACGTAGATAAAAATAACATAGAAAGGGGTGGTATGCCGCAAATATCTGCTACAAAATTTGCGAAGAGCTCAAACCATGCACACCTATTCAACCGCAGGGGCACTACTACCGCAATTACATCCTTTATTAGATCGAAGACCACAATCAACGCCCTCAGAACATGATCCCACGCTCACCTGGAGAGGATAGTCCAGTTCGTCTCTAGGTTCGAGTCTTGTAGTATGAACGAAGGAGGCGGGGCTACTCCTTGCTTATCTCATAAATCAGAACCGCTTTCAAGGAGGTGGTCCGGGCGGGCCGGCCACTGGGCAGCTGCGCTGCTCCCAATCAGCTTTGGTGATTCCTCGAAAGAGGGTCTAAGAGCAAATTCTCGCGGCTTTTGTATAAAGGTAGTAATTGAATATTTGGATCGCTAAATTTTAATACTTTTGCACTTAAATCTTTGTACAGCTTTTCTCTAGATATTTACCAACGCTCTGGAGCCCCGCACCACTATTATTGCATGTCGCTTTTCGTAAGCTGTCTTGCACATTCATAGCGCTACTCCCCATCATACTATGTGTTGGGGATTGTAAAATCAAAAGCGTATTCTACCTTCGATGCTCTTACTTCTTTATTGGCCTCCCATCTTAATGAAAATGTAGATAGATTCGCTTAACATCTCGCTATAATTTCGACCAGAGTTACCGTAATGGGGCGAAACCGGCTTCCGCTCTGCGAACACGGGGTCTTGGCACCCCGCTTACATGTCCGGTAAAGCGTAGGTCTACATTGCACGAGTTAAAAACCACCAATCCTGAGCTTTTGTAAACCCCATTGATGGCACAGTCGGCGTCCTCAACAGCCTCGAGCATTTATAACACGCCATGCCGCCGGACCTCCCCTGACACCAAACCTTAATCTCTTCCTAACACGATGCGAAGGCTCCGCCCCGTTTGATCAAACAACAAAGTGAAGGTATATGCTCGAAGGCCACACTCTCCTCCATGCGACACTAACTCTTTAAGCAGGCTACTACAGAGCTCTTCGCGTCCTCAGTCGGCCGAGTCAGCTGCCGGGGTTAGAATGTCTGCGTCTCCCAAAGTTCATACCTCTGCTTAGCAGCTTTAACAAGATCCAAGCATCATTGCCGTCCATGGCCTCAACGGACACCGCGATATAACCGGGGGGGCGAGCAATGGGGTCAACTGGCTCCGCGACCTCCTCCCACAAGACCTCTCAAACGCGCGCATAATCACCTGGGGCGACTATGCGAATACTCACAGCAGCTCCCACGTTAGCTGCCAGCATCTCTACGACCATGCGAGATATTTGGTGTCCGACCTGTGCTTGGAACGACAGATAACAAGGGTACGGAACTGACGAATACATGATAACAACGACTGAGATTGGAGCAGACGATCAGGCAGCCAATTATGTTCGTCGCGCACAGCTTAGGTGAGATTATCGTCAAGAGCGTGAGATAACTATTCTCTGCATGTTCTCTCACGACTGACTGACGGTGCCTTCATTAGTCCCTTCTAGCCTTCTTGCTATCTGCTTGACGCTCATCTGCCTAGTCACTCATTTACATATATATACATCATCTAGATAGCCCTTAATTCATTATGGGTTGCTACATTGGTTCCCTGCACTCGGTTACAGCTATTACCGTCTAGCTAAAGATAACGTTTTAGTCTATTTAGTTTAGCCTGATAGTAGGTATCGGTAGTAGTGTTCCTAGTATGGAAACAGATATACAGCTAGGAGATATGGTAGTTAGCTAGCTATATAGAGTATGGCAGGGTGGTGTAATATAATCTTAGAAAAGCTACTTAAAATGGATTTAGGCAAACTAGCTTTCTTAACACTTCTTTAATAATTCTACTTAATGTAGTTACAAACCTATAGGCAAATCATATTAGAGGAAAAAGCAAGCTTTTAGAGTATACTTTTAAGCTAAATAAGCTATTAATACTTTTATAGAATAAAGTAAGACCTGATGACTTATTTGAAGTAAACTATAACTAGTTACATTAAAAGAAATACATGTAAATAATATAGTAAAAAGAAGATATAAAAATAGCTATTATATAATAATAGAAAGATTATAATCTACTATAGTATAGTAGTATTAAGTAACCAAGTTATAAAAGATGGTATAATAAAGAATAAAGTTTGTATAAAGTTTAGAGAAGTTCTTTACTTTAAAATAAAAGTAGTAAGTTTAATAAATAGCTTTTTATAACTTATTATTAAAAGTATTTATAACTATACTAACTTACATAAAAACAAGAGATAGGAGATATATATAGTAGAAATAATAGTAGTATATATAAAAAAGTTCTATTAATAATACTAATAACTAAAGTAGTAAAATTACGTACTATAAATAAAATTATTAGAAAATATTTATAGTTAGTATATCATTAGTAATAAAAAGAGAAATGCTAACTAGTAATTTTAAACTAATAAAAATATTTAATTATTTACTATATACTATTAAAGTATTTTTTAATTTATACTATAATTAATAAACTTACTTACCTTTTAAATACTTACATTAATATTTTTTAGAAAATATTTAACTAAACTTATAAATAAGATAAGTAGTATATTTTTTAATTAGATAGCTTAGTTAGTATTAAAAAAATCTATAATTACTTATACTATTACTTATAAGTACTTTAACTTGAACAATTTTAGAGTTAATTTCTTTTTTATAAAATAGTAAAACTATTAATTATACTAGTAAGTTTATTATAACTATTACTATATAGTTTATAAATAAAGTATTAATTATTTAATACTATGTAAAGCTATTACAAAGTATAGTAATATTATAAACTAGGTTTTTTATAACTACTAGTATTAGCTTAGTTTTAGTCTGCTATTAAAGCTAAATAATAAAAGTTATTAGTTATTATATATTTTTATAATTAATGTTCTTAATAAATATAAAAGTAAAAATAATATTAAAACTAATTTAGAGCTTCTAGCTAAAACTTAATTATTAATAATAATATAGTTTTAAATATTTTTTATAAGTAGACTTAAAATTCTAATCTAACACGACTTTTACTAAATATTAAAACGTAGATAATAAAATCTTATACTTTATATTATATTTCTAAGAATTATAAATTATAATATTTCAATTTTTTTAGAATATAATTTAGGTTTTATTAATAAAAACACTATTTAATACTAGCTAGCTAAGTAAATAAATTATTAAATATTTAGTTTAAAATATAAATAAGTTACTTATTTAAGTTATAACAGCTTATTAGTTTATTTATAAAAAAAATAATTTACTAAAAAACTTATCTATAATTTTTAAAAGTAATAGTACTTTTAATATAATACTAAAAAAATACTTTAGTAAAATTTATATTAAGGTTTTTAAGTAATTATTTTCTTTAAACTTTATAGACAAAAAAAAGCAGAGTTATATAGTATACTAGAATATAATCTTAAAGGTATAGTAGTTTTATTATTTCTACATTTTATAAAATTTTTAAATAGGCTACTTTATATTAAAAATTAAAAAATTAATAAAATATTAGAAAACCTCTATACTATTTTAAATATTTTAAAGTACTAAATTTAACTACTTTATTTACATTATTCTTTATTTCGTAGCTTTTTATTAATAAAAAGAAATGTAGAAATCTAATGCTTTAGGTAAATAAAAAGTATATATATTAAAAGTTAGCTAATAACTATATTTAGCTTATAGTAACTGCTTTTAAGTAAAATATTTATAGCGTGAACGCTTTTAGTTTCCTTTTAATAAATAAAGAAAAAGTTAAGTAGAGTAATTTTTTTCTAAAGGTGTAGTACACATACCTCTATTAAATATAGTATTTTAAAAAAGTAGCACTTAGCTTTACAATAATAACTAAGTATATTAGTTTCTAAAGGCCTATTTCCTTTACTAGTTGAAGGTGCTAAGCTGAATGCAGAAGATCTCTAAAAAGATTTACGTTATTAATTCTTTAAAGTTAATTACTTTAGTAAGCCCACTCTACATTATATTAAACGTTATCTTACTAAATAATTGTCTAGTCTAGAAACTGTCCCGGTTTATACGCGTTTATCCATAATATGAAGCGATTCGCGCTATACAGCGGGTCAGCCATCAAACAGGCTCCCCTCCAAGTATATTACAGTGCACTTGTTTTCGCGCCTATAATAAGTATGGTAAAAGAGTAGTTTATAGACCAGGTACCTCAATAGATGAAAAGATTACCCGAAGTCAAAAGAATTGGAATGCCTTACTGCAGACGCTCAAGGGCCATTCGGGTTCAGTCAACGCCGTCACCTTCTCGCCCGACGGCAAGGTGCTGGCGTCGGCATCAGACGACGAGACGGTCAAGCTGTAGGATGCCAGCACGGAAGTAGTGCTGCATACGCTCGAGGGCCATTCAGATTTAGTCTAGGTCGTCGCCTTCTCGCCCGACGGTAAGGTGCTGGCGTCGGCATCAGACAACGAGACGGTCAAGCTGTGGGACGCCAGCACGAAAGCGGTGCTGCAGACGCTCGACGGCCATTCGCGTTTGTTTAACGCTGTTGTTCAAACCCATTCATTCTCTAAAGTTGGGGCGTACCTCTAAATTAATAGAGGGGGTTTACATTTCACATCTCTTCCCCCTAGCAACGATAGTTCTCGATTAAGTCCTTTACACGGTATATCTGTGGGGGAGGCGGTGGATCCGTTGGGGCATGGAAGATATACTTTAGCTTCCTCCTAAGTATCGGCCGAGATGCAGCGCTGTATATGAGAATGTTGTTGCTCTTGGGCAGTCTTCTGGTCGCTTGTTATTCTTAGAATTCGCTTTTTTAAGTCCCCTAGACCTCCTCCCCACGCACCTCCGTTACGGTTAACTCCCTTTTATACTCCAGAGTGGCAAGAGTGGCAAATGCTTATAAATGCCATAAAATTGAAATTTACATGTTAGGCCATATTATTTAGTTTTAGTACTACTAACCGCATATAGGTTAGCTTGCGCAAAAACGCCTTAGTAACGAGCAGGGAAAAGTGAATCAAATGTAGCAGCGACCTAATGATGAATTGATGGGCTATCCAGGCGATATATATATAAATGAGTGACTAAGCAGATGTAGGCGGTAGTGGACTAGTGTAGGCTACAGCATCAATCGGTGCTATTTGGTGACATTGGGTTCTGCCTACCCTAGCCCAAGCTAGCAAGGTGGCCAATATTTCGAACTTTTGATGTTCAGGGGCCGGATCAACTGTTGATCTGGGCCCTTGGCGGGTGCAATGGGATACTGTGGCTTGACTGTCTTTGTGAATTCTAAATATCATCACCTGGCTGGGGAGATAAATTGAATGCGGCGCGCAGCGAAGTTGTACGCCGTTGCGAGCTGTTCGTTGTTTGTGTCGTTATGTAGCCAATCTATTCCACGCGGAGCTCGAAGGCCTCAAACGTCTGCTGTATAATCTCAGCAATCTTCTCACCCGAGTGCGCGACAGAGAGTTGTAAAGCCGCGGCCGGGTTTCGTAAGCATGAGATAGGCAGCAGCCGATCCAGTCGCCCTTAATCAATAAACTTCTTCTGATGAACATCACCTGCAGGTGAAGAATCAACCAGGGCTCTTCCGACTCTGCCGCCAATATGTGTAACCGAGTGCTGGACCCTCAGGTAGCAGCATTCCTTGCCGTAACTGAGCAATGCTAAATTGTTTTCATTCCGCACTTGTTTTTCATTCCATTCTCGTCAGGAGATTGCAATCCTTCCTTGTCAAACATCAGGAGGTTAGGAATCCTCATTCCAACCCACCTCCCTCATTATTTAAGTAGGATGGCCATCCATAGGTTCAATTCATGAGGTTTCTACGTCTTTTCCCTGCGTCCGGTCAGAATATCCTTGGCGATATATCCAGCTTGGGAACCTCAGCAACGGCGAGCGCAGGTCTAGCAGCGGTTCCCAGTCAATTCTATTATAATTATGGCCATCTAGCTCAACTCCATCTTTGCGTTGAGGTGTGATCGAGGTCGAGACTAGTGGATGCGATGGCTCACCTAGATAGGGCTGGAGATGCTGCGGGAGACCGCGATAACTGTTGAAGGCCTAATGCAAACACCTTCTGGATACCGATGTCAGCACATGGAACTGACATGCCGAGCACGGCTGTTGTGACACCATGGATGATTTGAGGACAGCTGTGGAAGTGGCGGCTGGGCTGCTTGAGAGAGGCAAAAAAGAAACATAGGACATCGGATGGTCGGTTTGTTTTCTCAATGGGATGAAATGTGCTTTTGCCACCGTGTAGTTACTGGTTTGATGGCGTATTCTTCCCATTTCAATATCGTTCGAACAAATGGCACCTGTAACTTCTAACTGCTTTAGAAATGTCTGAGCCTCTCTTAATCTAATAATTCGGTAACGGGCTGGACTCCGTGCATGTTGCGCAGGTGGAATGCGGATAGACATGCATGCGACCCCAGTTCACGTAATAACTTTCAATATCGTGACTGTTATCTACCTAGTTAGCCTCGAGAGATCCAATCCAGAAGGGGGAGGCTTCTAAATCAGGCGGGTAACAACGTCAGCTGCATTGGATATCTCCGCCCAGAGAAGGGTTAACAGCGCTCTTCATACGAAGGGCAAGGCTCATCGTTGGCAGGGGTGCTCCGTTATGGAAGGTTCGGGGCCCGAAAGCACGATAGTCGCAAGACTAACAAAGACCGGCAGGTGTGGTGAGTGCCGGAGAGTAGTAATATTGCCAAAGATCCTGAGGCAGGGTTCCATAGGATTTGACGCAGTACGATACTAGTCGATTAAGCGCCCTCGAATGATCAGATCGATTGCGTTTCCGCCGAGACCGATATTGTTGGAATTGAAATTTTCGACGCTGGTTTGGGTGTGACTCGTGGCACTATTGTATGTGTTTAGCCTGTATGTACATAACTTGATGTTCGAGCCTTGTACATAAACTTTATAAAATATTAGTTTTTGGGTGTAATTACCTGCATAGAGCTTAGATAGGCGATCTTCCTAGGTAAGGATCTTCGGGTAAGGTTAGGCCCGCCGAAACAAGGGTTTTGGTGAGTGTGCTAATGACGCTAGATCTTGAAATGCACTTTCTTTATTATAACTCAATAAGTACAGCCGTTTTCGAAATCGGCTTCTACCCAAACACACTCTCTGAATGTTACCCCCCAAAGGCCCGTCCCAACGCTACCCTATAAATGGTAACGCTTAGTATCTACTATGTAGAACCTAATTACCCACTAAAAATAAAATATATTATTACGCACATTTTCATACTTGTAACTTACATTACGGCAAGATTCTAGAAGTGTCGATGGCAATTGGCGACCTGTTTTGTGAGCCCGCTCCCAAGCGCAGCTCGTCACTCGTTTCCCCTCACCATCACCACCGCAGAATGGATCCTGTAAGTGCAGTGCTATCTAAAGATCTTTGACCCCTTGAAGCACAGAACATACAGTCGCTCGTAAATCCGGCTTCCCCTCCTAACGAGCCGCGGGATTTTCCCCGCGCCACTCTTGGCAGCCGCCTTATCAATCTAAGCTAAGCGTTAAATAAGGGTGGTACTTGTGACTTTATTAAGTAGCTATTTCATGAGCTGCGCCACACATGGCTCTACTTTCTTTTAACCAACACTTCACACTTCTATACTTATACAATTCGAAACATTTACAATTCTATGTCCGAGCGGGCCGGCCGCCCTCTCTGTTAGTGAAATGAAAGGGCAAGAACCTTGCCACATGTGTCATTGCGTTTTGTAGAAAACTAGCCTGACTAAAACTAAAGTTATCTACTAGTCTCTTCTAAATATAGTAGGCGGTTCTTTTTTATAAGAAAGAGAAGTACCTAAAGAAAATAAAGAAAGAAGAATTTACTCTTTGTTTGTTTTTAGATACCAGCTATTTGGCGAAAAGGCTATAGTAGCAACGAGGTTAGAATAGCTCTTAAGTATACTATAGTAGAACTTTGTTGCTGCATTTTGTAGCTATATAGTACTATTATTAAATATAAAAGCTACTAACTAGCTATGGTAGTAATGGCATAAAAATGGCTTTTAGGTATTAATAATTAGACTTGTAAAAAACTATAGTAGTACTAAATAAAACTTTAATATATAGATCAAAGAATATAGCTACGTTTAACTACTTTGAGTATAACTAAACTTAACTAAAGTTTACTTATTACTTTATATATATAGCTATTATAGTAATTTTGTGTTTTAATATATTTAGTATTTTATATAAAAATTGATTTTTTTCTTTTTTTCTACCTTCTTTTATTTTAAAAAAAAAAGTTAATTTTAAGCTTTTTTTTCTTACTTCCTTTTTTATATTTAAAGTGTAAAATAATTTTTATTTAGTTTAATAACTTAAACTCTAATATAATAATTAAAAAAAAAATTCTTTAAATTATTTTATAATAAATATTAGTTACACTAATTACATAGCTTTGTAGTAGCTAAAACTAATATTTTATAAAATTTAAGCTACTATATTAATATATATTATAACTATAGGTTTTTATATTTAAATAGTTATTTACCTTGATATTTTAGAGTATAGAAAATTGTATTATTAGTATTAATAAAAAGTTAGTTAGCTACTTTTAAAATTATTTATACTAAAAGTAGTAAGTAGAATAAACTTTTTATATATATTTTATTTAATTAAATTAAATTTTTTATATTTATAAAATACAAGTTAAATTTTTAGGTAATGTTTTTTTAAGTATAAAAAAATTACTTACTTAATATACTATATTTGGTAGCTAAAATTTTTTGCAATAATTTAATTAAAATTTACAATTTTTATATTATAGTAAGTACTAGTAAATATTAATATAATAGTAAGTTATATTTATAATATATATATAGTATTATAATACCTTAGTAAATAAATAAAAATATAATAGTTATATTTTAAAATAAATTATTAAGTACTATACATTTAATAACAACTAGTTTCTAAAAGTTAGTAAAATAAAATATAAAAAATATAAAAAAACATAGCACTTTCTAACATTAAATACTACTTTATTTTATAATTTAAATATATATTAATATTTTATTAAATATGTTTACTAATTAAGCTAAAAACCAAGTTTAAAAATAACTAAAAAAAAGTATTTGTAAACTATAGTTTATAGTTAATTTACTTTAATAAAAAGTTCTATAATAAATACTAAAAAAGCTAAAATAAAACCTTTACTAAAAAACTATACTAAAATAGTAGTCACTTTAAAAGATTTAAAGTTTTTAGTAGAAGTTAATATTAAGTAAATTTTTAAAATTTAAAAGCTTAAATTATAAATAAAAGTAAAATAAATAATAGTGTAAAAGTATTAATTTATTTATAAATAACTTAATTTTACTTAAATTATATAGTAAAAGTTAAACTTAGTTTATTAATTAGTTTATTTAAGTTTAATACTTTTAAGTATGTACTTTACATACCTATTATTATTTTTTATTATAAAGTAAACTATTTAATATAAATAAAATTATTTTAATTAATAATAATTACATACATTTAATTTCTGTATTTATATATATATAGTAAATACTTTTTAAAAAAAGTAGTTAAATTTAAAAGCTATTATTTTATAAGTATTTATATTAATGTAAATAAAATTAAGCTATAAAAGTATATAGTTTACTAATATAAATATATAAAATTAATTTATAATGTTATATAAAATTACATTAGAAACTAAATCTTATATTAAGTGTTTAGAAAATTTTTGTTATAACTTTACTTTTTAAGTCTTAAAGTAATATAATAGTTTATAAATTAAACATTTTATATTTTAAAGCAGTATTTTTACTAACTATATTAAAAATTAACTACTAAAAACAAATATTATTACTATAAGCTTTTAGTTAATGTAACTTTTATAAAATTACTTTATAATAGTTTTTATATTATAACTTAAAATTTTTTCTTTATATTAATTATTAAAAGAAATTTCTAGCGTATATTTACTATTATAGTAATTATTTTTTTAAAAAAAAATTATAGTTTTATTAAAAAATATTAATTATGAATAAAATTTACTAAAACTTAATTTACTAACTAGTTGTAACATTCAGTATTTTTATTTTATATTTTATATTTTTTTATATATTTTTAGTTAATCTTTTTAGTAGTAAATTTTTTTCTTAATATTCTATATTTCTTAAACTCTATTTTTAGTATTTTAAAATAGTTATAATACTTTTTATATTTTCATTAGTATTATTTAAGATATTTATAGCTTTTTATTATATTATTAAATTAGTTACTAGTAGTAATATTAACTTCTAACTATTTTTTAGTTAGTATTATTATTATTTTATATAGTTATAAAGTAAATAAGTTTTAAATAAAATTTTAGCTAGTAGTAGCTTAGCATATATTAATATAATACTTTTAATTAATATTAAAAAGTATTTAAGTACTTAAAGTTAATATTAAGTTAATACTTTACTAATAGTACTTAGTACTAACTTTTTTTATAATATATATAAAAAACTATTAGTATTAACTATTAGTAAGTACTAGTAAATACATAAGTTTTTATACTAAAAAAGTTAGCTATAAAAAATGTAGTTTAAGTTAATAACTACTTATAAGTAAATATAGTATATATATAACTAAGTTTAGTATAATAGTTAAGTTTAGTATAATAGTTAAGTTTAGTATAATAGTTAAGTATAGTATAATAGTTAAGTTAGTATAATAGTTAAGTTTAGTATAATAGTTAAGTATAGTATAATAGCTAGCTTTTCTTTTACTTAGTTTATTCTATTTTTAAACATGTAACAAAAATTATTATACTTAAATTAGTTTTATTTTTTTTTGGTTTTTTTTTTGGTTTTTTTTTTAATTAGTTATAAAATAAAATATAACTTAAGTAAATACTTTTCTTACTAGAAATTAGGTTAAAAAGCTAGAAAGTAATCTTTACTACTTATATAAGTTATTTAGTATAATTTTTATAAAATTACAATTATTTTTTAATTTTGTAAAAAAAAAAAATTAAATAATAAGTTTATTAGAGTTATTATAACGTATTCTATAAGAAAGCTAATTACTTTACTAAGAAATTACTAAAACCTTAACAGCTTTATTAATTCTTAATATTTTTTAATAAAAATTTTAAATTTATAAATTTATATACTATACTTAGCTAGTATTAAGTTTCTAGTATAGTTATATTATTAATTAATTTAATCATAGTAATCAGAAAAACTTTTAATAAAAATTATATAAATAATATATTTTCTTTAAATGTTAATTAATATTCACAAAACTTTAATAACGTTTTATTATACTTATAAATTGGATTATTAAATTAGTAAATAGATACAGAAGTTAATACTTATATAGATATTAAAAATTAGAGGCCGAAATTAGCTTTCTATAATATAACTAATAGGATTAGACCATTTATAAACCATTAACCATTTTATTAAAAAAGTAAATAGGCTGGAATTAATAATAAAAATTGTTCCCATAAGAATTTACTGTATTTTAATAAAAGAGTATTATTAAAACTTTTTTCAAGCTATATATCTTAATTAATTAATTAACTTAATTAATAATATAATTATACTATAAACTTCATACAAACTAAGTATAGTGTGTAGGTTTATGAATTTTATATTTTTATTAAAAGGTATTAGGAATTGATAAAGATATTAAAGTTTTAGTAATTTCTTAATAAAGTAATTAGCTTACTTTTTTAACTAGCTTGCTTATAAAATACGTTATATAATTTATAAATTATATAAATTACTTTTTTGAATAACATAAAGTTATTATTATGTAGTAAATTTAATAAGCTAAAATAAAACTTTTTATAACTTATTTATATTATTAAAAAAGTAGCTAACTTACTTTAACTATACTTTCATAAATATTTTAAATTATATAAGTATAAAAGTATAAAGTATTAGTTAAAAAAATTAAAGTTATATATAATATAGCTTATAAAATAACTACTTAATAAAGTTATAAGTACTACTTTTATTTAATACCTAATTTAAATTAGTAAAGTAACTACTAGAAGTAGTAAAAAAAAATTTATAGTATATTAAAAAAAAACTAAATTTACAAGTAACTATATATTTTATACTTTGAGAAATTAAAAAATTTTAAATAGTACTATAATTATAAATTTTTTTTATAATAGTAATAATAATAAAAAAAAGTTATTAATTACTATTAATACTTTTAAAACTTTATTATAATGTAATTTACAAGTATAGAAACGTACGTAATAATTTATTTTATTTTTAGTAAGTAATTTAGTATTATATAGTAATTACTAATAAAATAGTATAGTAATTTTTTATTATAATAAATATACTCTATTACTATAATTATTACAGTAATTTAATTACGTAATACTATGTAAATTAAATATATTAATAGCTAGAAATTAGTAAGTAGAATTTTCCTTTTTTTTTAATATTTTAAGTATTCTATTTTTAAACTATAAAAGAATTTTAATTATAAATTATAAAAATTAATTTTATTGTATATTTTAAGACTACTACTAAAATAGTATTATTTAAATATTGTATAATATTAATTTAGTATAAAAACTTTTAAAATTTTTTAAATACTTTTAGTATATTACTTTTTTATTAGTTTTAATAAAGGTTTTAAAAGATTTTTTTTTTTAAAAACAATTTATTATAAAAAGTTAATTTATACTTTTAATATTATATATAACTATAAAAAAAATTGTATGGTTTTATAAAAAAATTGAAACTATTTTCCTTTCTACAATATATAATTTATTTATTTACTTTTTTTGGTATTATATAATATTTTAAATAAAGAATTTAAGTTATAATATAGTATAAAAATAACTTAAATTTTTTAAAGTATTTTTTAAGCTTTGTAAATAAGTACTAAATTCTAAAATAAAAAAGCTTAAAAGCTTTTTTGGGTTTAAAAATTTAGTTAAAAAATAGAATTTAAGTTATATAATGTACTAAATATTTTTTAAAATAGTTTAAAATAATTTATACTTTTAAATACCTTAAAAAATATAGTAAGTATATAAAGCTAAATTAATTTTTTTATTAATTAACTTTTATTATGTCAATAATAAGTAAAATAACTTAAAAATAATTTTATATATTTATAAAAGTACTATAAATTATAAAGTAAATATTTATTTTTATAAATTAAAGAGCTTTTTATATAATAATTTTTTGTATTTAAAAAAAATTATAGATTTTTTTAATATAGTATTATAAAATATAAAAATCAAAAGTACTAATTTCTAGTTTAATATTAAATGCTATGTTTATATAATAAGGTAATAAGAAAAAATTAAGAAATTAATTATTACTATGACGGTGCTGCTCGCTCTGCTTGCTGTAGGCTATATAATATCATAACTAGCTTACGCTTAGGCTATATACTACTCTATTTAGAGATAAGCCCCCTTTATATCTCTTCTCTCTCTATCTTAGTATAGCTAAAATAGAGCTAACTTATTTTATTAACCTGTATCTATACTACAACGCGTGAAAATCGAGCCTGTTATTACAATTACTAGTAAAGTAGAGTCGAATTTTACTATTAAAGTAAAGTACTAAAAACTTAATAATTACTAATTAATATTATTACAATAAACTTTACTATTATTAGCACTAATTATTTATAAAATAGTATTAGTATAGGTTTTTATAAAGTAATATTAGCTAATTTCAAAAATAGCTCTAATATTAATATATAAACTCTTTTTTAACTTTAAATAGCAATTTATTAAATAACTATTTTTAGTATATTCATTTTAGTATATTATTATTATAGTAATAACTTATTACTTATTTTAAAGTTTTTTGTAAAAGCCTTTTTTATAAGTTTTTATTTTTATTATATATTTATATATAGACTTGATATTAGTATAAGTTTACTTATAAAACTGTTTATATATAACTTGTTTTATTCCTTTTTTTATATTATATTTTAACTTACTACTTAAAATTATATATAGTAATTAATTAACTTTTTTTAAAAGTTTTTAGCTTTTTGTATATAATACTTATATAATACTTATACTTTATTTTTATTAGCTAATACTTTGAAAAAATAAAACTTTAATACTAGTTTAAACTTTAAAGTATAGTTGCTAGTAAAACTAGCTTTCTTTTTAAGTATACTATTAAGATTTTACTTTATACTATTAGTAAATCTTTTAGTAGTCACTTTACTAAACTAAGTTAAGTATTAAACAATAATATATATTAGACTGTACTAGTAGTAAGTGTATAAATTAAGTAGTATTCTTTAAGATTAGTTTTATTACATATAGCTTAGTTTTTTATTAACTATTCACTATTTTCTCCTATAGTTTCATTAAATTTAGTATATCTTAATAAGGTTGTAGTTAGAGTAAGTCGGCTATTTTCTTTACTACTAGTAGTAATATTAAAAGTTAAGATTTTTAGTACTTATTAATTCCACTCTACTTAGTATAAAGTAGCTAAGTTATAATAGTTTAATATTATATAATTAAGTAAGCGCCCGTCCTTACTTTTATTTTTAATTTATTTTTTTAAAGTGTTTATAACGTCTATTAGCTAAATGCTACTTTAGTAATGCCGCTACTTTATTTAGTAAATAATTTACTTTATTATATATTAAAAAATCTAGAAGTAAAGAAAGATATTAATGTTTTTATATAAGCTAACTATTACCTTTACTATCTACTAAATACTTATTTCTACTATTATAACATATAATAGTCTAGAAGTTTAGCGTTATTATAGGCTGCCTAATATAGCTAAAAATTAATAGCTTAAAAGTTATTAAAAGAAAGAGCTAATAACTAAATTATAAGTAACTATTATTAGACACTACTCTAGATAATAGTAAAAAAAAGATATAAAAAACTAGTAAAGCTACTACTTAATAAGAGTACTAATATTAATACTTAGAGTAGAAAGTATAGTAATATACTTTAAGTAGTTTTATTTAAAAGCTATTAACAGATTATAAAGCTACTTTTTAATAAAGGTACTAATATTAATACCTAAGGTAAAAAATACAGTAACATACTTTAAATAGCTTTATTTAGAGATTATAAGCAAATTATAAAGCTACTACTTAATAAAAGTACTAATATTAATACTTAAAGTAGAGGGTACAGCAACATACTTTAAATAGCTTTATTTAAAGACTATAAGCAGATTATAAAGCTACTACTTAATAAGAATACTAATATTAATACTTAAAGTAGATAGTATAATAATATACTCTAAATAGCTTTAGTAAAAGGCTATAAGCAAATTATAAAACTACTATTTAATAAAAGTACTAATATTAATACTTAAGGTAAAGAGTAGAGTAATACACTTTAAATAGCTTTATTTAAAGACTATAAGCAGATTATAAAACTACTACTTAATAAGAGTACTAATATTAATACTTAAAGTAGAATATTTAGTAATATATTTTAAATAGCGTTAGTAATAAGTTATAAGCAGATTATAAAACTACTACTTAATAAGAATACTAATATTAATACTTAAAGTAGAGTATATAATAACATACTTTAAGTAGCTTTAGTAATAGACTAAGTAGATTATAAAGCTACTATTTAATAAAGATACTAATATTAACACTTAAAGTAGAAAGTTTAGTAGTGTACTTTAAATAGCTTTAGTAAGAAACTATAAATAAGTTATAAAACTACTACTTAATAAAAACGCTAAGCTTAAAATAAAAGGTTTAGTAATATACTTTAAGTAGCTTTAGTAATCGGCTATAAACAGATTATAAAGCTACTACTTAATAAGAGTATTAATATTAATACTTAAAGTAGAGAGTACAGTAGTGTACTTTAGATAGCTTTAGTAAAAGATTATAAGCAAATTATAAAGCTCCTACTTAATAAGAATATATACTAGTTTATATATTTACTTATTAATATAGTCAACCTAGAACACATAAAGTTACTTAAATACTAGTATAAAAATATTATATTGTTAATAGTAGAGTGCTTTTAGCTATAAAAGCTAGCCTTAATTTTAGTAAAAAGTTATTACTTAAATCTTTAATTAAGTAATAATATGAAGACTTAGAGATAAACTTAAATACTACTTTACTATTTAAAATATAAGCTAGTAAATATTAATAAAAATGAATTCAAGTATACTTACGTATAATAAGTAATAATAATAAAAGTAGTTTATAGTAAAAATTTATTATTATAAGTAGAAGAGCAGCTAACCTACTCTAGTCACACCCTTATTAAAATATACTAAATTTAATGCAACTATAAAAGAAAATAGTAGATAGTTAATAGAAAACTAAGCTATATATAGTAGAACTAGTTTTAGAGAATATCACTTAATTTATACACTTACCACTAGTATAGTCTAATATATACTATTATTTAATACTTAACTTAGTTTAATGAGGTAACTACTAAGAGGTCTACTAATAATATAAAGTAAAATCTTAATAGTATACTAAAAGGGAAAGCCAGTTTTACTAGTAACTATAATATTTTTAAAAAAATTTATGTATTTTATAAAATAGAAAAAGCTAACTTTATAATATTACTAAAAGTTAAACATATATAATTATTACAAAACTTTGGTATTATAAATATACATTAATTTTTAAATAAATGTTGAATACAATTAAATATACTACTATTTATACCATATTTTATGTTTTTGTTTTTAAAAGAAACTTTTTATTATATATATATAATAAATTTTCAATATATATATATATAACTTAAATAAAATTAAAAGTACAATTTTTTTAAAATAGGTTAATAAAAAAATAAATTACTATAATAGGAATATAAACTAATATATTTTATAGGGAACTAGTTAGTTTAAGTAACTGGCCTATTTTAAAACTTACTAAAACATTAAGAATTTGCACCTCAATATCTCAACAACCACATATTAATAAATTCTAAAAATTTAATAGGTTATTAATAGTCGTTAGAAATGGGGACTATTAAATTTTAAAAGGCTAGAAATTAATAATTATTAAGATAGTAGTATTCGGGCTCCTAAATTCACCTTTTCTTAAATATTTTAAAAAAGATTAATTTGTAGCTCTTTGAAATTTAATAGCCTCCATTTCTAACCACTATTAATAATCTATTAAATTTTTAGAATTTATTAGTATGTGGTTATTGAGATATTGAGGTGTAAATTCTCGATTTTTTAGTACATTAGGCAAGCTAGTCCTCTATAAAATACGTTAAATAATTAGCAAAAAAAACTTTTATATAAATTAAGTTAATATATACTAAAAGTAAATTTTAAAATAATTATATAATAATTTTGTATAATTTCAATTAAGTTAAGTATTAATATTTTAAATAAAATTATAATTAAATAAATAATACAATTTTTTAACTATATTATTAATTCAAAAAGAGTACATTAATTAAATATTTTAAACTTTATTATTATTTATTTTATTATTACTTAATGTATTAATTAAAGAATATAAATAAAGTTCACTATTAAGATATTTAAAATACCAATAATACAGGCTTTTTACTAACGTTATGTATTAAGTATTTTAATAAATAATAATAAAAAGCTTTTTATAAGTGTTAACGTTAATGCTTTTTTAATTTAATAGTATTAAATATAGTAATTACAAAGTTTAATAAGTTAAGTTAAGTAAAATAAAATAAAATAAAATAAAATAAAATAAAATAAAATAAAATAAAATAAAATAAAATAAAATAAAATAAAATAAAATATGTTATGTTATAAGTATACATATTTTACATGTAAAATTATATACTAATATTAAAAGCATATAAATTTGGCTAGTTAGAAGAAGTTAGAATTCTGAAGTTTTTGTATACGCTAGCGGAAACCTTTATATATAAAATAATTAAAGCCGATTTTCGATAGCCCGAACCAGTCGATAGATAGGATGGCGATGAAGCAGAGTTTGTACGGGTCTTTGTGGAAAGCGTGATTTTCGTCTGTGTATTGGGCCTCGGGATATGATTAAAGTGTCGATTTCTAGGTCTTGAATGCTTTGAAAGTAAGGAGTTGGTGTTTTCATCTGTAAATTATAGGGGAAGATTATATGCAATATGTCACATTTTGTTTCAACACCACAAAGATTTCCCACGCCGCCTCTGCTCTATTTTGATAGTAATTTATCAGCATACATATGATAGTATCGCGAAGGACTGCATCGATGGAGAATGGCAAGATTGGGCTGCTTTAGGGGAATGAGAAGTTACCGGCATGTTAGAATAAAATTCTCTTTTAATCTACTCAACACTATCCGAACTAAGTGTGTCCTAGTACTCGCTATATTTCCTAGGATACGCAGCAATAAATCTTCTCATTTCGTCTATAACTGGGGGAAGCTAACCCAAGAAGGAATAAAAATTACATAATAACCTACAGCTATCCCAAGCTTGACACCGTTGGGGATGAAAAGATTTTCCCCCTAGCTCATAAACCTTGCAAATATAATACATAGTGCGCGTTGGTTGTACTTCTAAATGGACTATACTCAACAGGTTTTGGTGTATATATAATTTATTTTAATTTATTTAAGAGAATATATTAACTAATTTGCATGTAAATATACTTTATGAGTAATCGGAGTTAGTAAATAAGTAAAGAAATGAATAATTTTAGAATATTTAATTATATTTAGCGGAATATGCATCAAAAGTTTTATGGTTATATACTAATATTGAGCCTGTCAATTCTTGTTTCTTAATATTTTCGTAATCTCCTATCTTGTTTCTATTAACTAAGCTTTTAAGGATGTTAGCCACATCGGCTGTAAGAGGAAATACACGACTTACACGTTCTCTAAGGAATTTATACAATGACTATAAAAAGTCTACCACTATCGTCATCGAATGGCTCATCTCGGTTTCCCCCAAAACCTGGAAGCACAACCAGCTCGGACAAATCAATATTTCGACCTCCCAATTACTTGCAGCGGCTAAGGATGTCGCCGATAGCAATATAAGCCCACCAGCGTTTATTCAACAAGCGTTCGTGACATCTATTACAAAACGCCAAAGATTGTCGCGATGGTACGAGCGCAACTCTACGGAATCCTCTACGGAAGTCAATCAAAAGCATATTTATTTTACCGATGTGTAAGTTGCATTGAAGTCTTTCGAATAATTCACTAATCTCCAGCAGGTTGATCAATTCATATATGCTTTTGTTTCCTCATCGGGATCTTGTACGGACACACTCCATAGAGAGTCTCGGAACGACGGTTGCCTCGACAATAAACATGTTTGACGTGCTCAGTGATCAATTTGATAGCGCTGAGGACATGGAGCGCACTGAAAACAGGGGATTCATTGCGGCCGCTTCATCGGCTGTGCTCCAGTTGACTGAAACAGCGGAGAAGATAAAAGTTCAAGACGATTCACTTAGAGAGGCAATAGACATCTGCATGGGGATAGGGGAGATGCAGCTGCTCGTATCAGGTGTTAAACTCCTATGGAAAAGGGCGGCACAAAACAGTGGGGGGATCATGTTTCCTGCGTGGCTGACGACGATGGCATTCAACCTTATGGTAACACAGAGTAACATGATAGACAGCAAAGGCCTCTACAACCATCTGGGAGTTATAGAAGAGCTCAGAAAGGCCTTGGCAGAAGATATTGAAACAACGTCCGGGGAAGGAAATACCGAGCACCATTCCATTACAGATTATCCGACTATGGAGCGGTCGCACGATGATGCAGAAAAAGACGACAGCTATTTATTCACGGACTATGTTCAAGGATCAGGAATTAAGATACCAGTCGAAGAGCTGAGGAAATTCAAGGTCCAAAACCGGCACGATCAAAATTTCATGAGTGTTCGCGAAAAAAGACAAATAGACAGTTATTTCGAGACACAACAACCATGCGACATTAGCGAGGGGAGAAAATATGAGAAGCACCGTAGAGCAATCAGCAGGGAAGACGAGAAATGGAGGACCGCAATCCAATCTTTCCTGCGGAGCATAGAACAAGGTAATGAGAATGTGGAGGGAAATCTGTCAAATTTGCAGACCATCTTCTCGGGATGTCTCCCATTTACACATGCCCTCAACGAATTTCTGAACGACGGACTCTGCGATGTGAGCGATACGCTTATTTTCGCCATGACACTTCTCAAGGAGACTTGTAAAAGCTACTTGTATGTGGATGGCAAATTGAATCCCAACAATTGTCGGATACGAGGACTCCGGTTTGCCCAGGAAGCGCAACATGACGCCCAGGCTCTGATGAAACTAAGCAAAGTGGAGCTTACAGAAGAAACCTGTAAAAAGATTTTCGCTCTATATACAACGTGTACTGTCTACAGAAGTGACAAACGTTGGGACTTGTACCTGCAATCCCCTTGGATTGCTGGACATCATATGGCGATTATATACAACTTGTATATGGAGATAGCAATTCGTCTGTGTAACGAAGCTGGAATTATAGGATGTGTTTTGCATATGTATAACGCAATCCGACAGCTACAACTAGATTGTCCTGTACTCCCAGTACTGGAGATGCTTTGCGATATTTTCGGGAAACAAGTATTTATAGGGCAGAACAGACCTACAAAGAACCTCGTCTCCATTTGGCATAGATATCAGGGTGGCTCAATTGCAAAGACAAAATGCGGAGTCAGATATATTGATCTCCCAAACGTTAGAAATGGTGGGAATCGGATTGGGAAAGAGTGTTTTATGTTTGGTAACAATGTCCTTTCCCCAAACTTCTTTAAAAGTGAAGCTTTTAGACATTGGATTGTAGGTTCGTTTTCTGGAGAGGACCCGAAATCCCCGTCGTTCCGGGAAAAAGAAATAGAAACGGCGATACAGCTTCATCCAAATGAGATGTTGAGGGCTGTCCACGATATTGCGGCAGAAGAATTTGTGGGGTCGCGTCCGGTTGCAGCAATAAATTTTTGTAAGGTTTTCATGTTTTGTACAGAGATCCTTGCTGAGGTTGGGGAGAAAATGAACGAGAAGAAACCAGAAGAACTTACCGCTACACCATGGCGCTCATGTGTTCAAGGAAGTACTGCCGGTTACTTTGCGTTCTGCTACACGATGTTGGCTGTCGATACAAGAATAAAGACTAGTAAACAGCCAGACTTTTCAAAGCAACTTTCGTTGACAATACAACGAGATGTTCTGATCAAGAAATGTCAAGGAAAAACACTAAAAGATTTCTTGTGGAAAAATCTCTAAATATTTTAAAAATAAAATAGTAATATTAGTTTTAATGCCATAATTATTTTTAATCTATAAAATAAATTGATTAATGTACTTTATATATACTAGTATAATAAAAAACTATATATTAATATTTAAATCATTAATTAAAATAATTAATACATATAATATTTCTTTAAACTCTAGTATAAAGAAAAGTTAAACGTAATATTATGTATTTTAAAAGTTATATTTTAATAACTTTACTAAATTAAATTAAAAAAACTAAATTATATTTAGTTAAACTTATAACTAAAAGTTATAAAAAAATCTATACATTAAAATATATATATATATAGTGTTACGGTAACTATTCGTAATACCTTATAAAGGCCTTTTAAAGAAGCCTTCTCTATAAGCCTTTTTATTATATTATGTGTTTATATATTAGCCTCGTGCTAGCACATGAGCTCTTGCCTAAATACTTTATTTATAATCTATTTTATTTCTTCCTTTCTTTATGTAATGTCTTGAATTTTTACTTGGTACTATATGTAGTAATTAATTAATACTTCTTTTTAAGTTCTTAACCTTTTATATATAGCACTCTTATAACAACTAGCTACTACTAAAATAATAATAAATAATAACTTATATAAAATTATAAAATACCTACTATTTATTTTTTTAACTATAACAAAAAAACTAGCAACTTATTAGTTAACTTTTTTTAGTAATTTTATTTAATTAAAAACAAGTTAATTAGTACTAAAATTTATGCCAGGTTATAAGTTTAAACTCTATTTTTTATACTTAAACTTAATTAATTTAAGTAGACAACACCTACTACTATTAAAGTATTTAATAAATAGAAAAAGCTATTAAAAAATATACTATAATAGTAGCTTTTTAAGTATATTACTAATAATACTTTATATATTCTAAAAGAACTATTAGTAATTACTTATATAGCTAATAGCTTTAAGTATTAACTATAAGCTACTTAAGTAGCTAAAAATACTTTAGCTAAGCATAGAAAGTACGTATATTATATACTAGATATTAATAATAGCTTAGTATACGCAGAGAACACTTAGGTAATAATATAGTAATACTAGAAAATAAGATTATTACTTAAAAGTAAGTTCTAAAAATAACTGTAGCATAAGAAACACGTATTATATATAATAAATAGTATAAGCTTTTCTTTTCTATTTAAGCTATTAATAAGTAAAGTGTAAAAAAGCATACTAATAGTATACTAATTATTATAAATATAGCTAATTAGATTTATTATAATAATAATAAAGCTTATAGTTATAAGCTATAATATTTATTGTGTTATTATTTAATAGAATTTATAAAAAAAAGTAACTATATACCTAGTATTATAATAGAAGAGGATTTTATACTAGCTATAATTATTATATTTTTATAGTATAAAGCTTATAATCTGTATACTAACTTACTTATAACAAAACAAAAAAGAACTATTATAAAGCTATTTATAGTGCGTCTACTAGTAATATACAGGCTACTAAAAATAGTTAGCTTATAATAAGCATTAAAATTAAAATAAAGAATTTATAAGATGCTTTATGTAGTATACTTAAAAATAGTAATAATAAGAGCACTTAAACTAGTTTAAGTAATCTAGATTTTATAAATAAACTATAGTATAATATTTAAGGTATTAATATCTTATAGAATTTAGTTTTATACCAAATTTTAATTATTTTGACCTTATGTCTATGTAAAATACTGTAGGAGGGTAGTTAGTTATGTTAAGTTATAAAATTATATTAAGCTAAAAGGCCTTTATAAAGTAAGAACTTTTTTATAAAAAAATCAAGAATTAACTACAAGAGCCTAGGTATATTATATTAATATAAAATTAAACTAAAATTAATTTATTAACAAAAATAATTAAGCTAAAACTTAAGTAAAATAAAAAAGAAATCTTAAATATATAATAAGTTACTAAACTGTAAATAAAATAACTATATAATAATATTTATAGCTAATTATTTTTAATATTTTTTAATTACTTATTTAACTATTTTTATTTTATATAACGTATTTTATTAGTAAGCTAGTTAAGTAAGTAAGCTAATTAATTTACTAAAACTATATATTAAGATATTTAATATTATAATATCTCTACTTACTAATTTATAATTAATTTCTAAAGAAGCTTGAATACAGCTTGCTATTTAAGCTCTTAAAATAGGCTAAATATTTAATCTTTAATTTATTATATATACTTTTAATATTCTCTTCTTAAGCTTATAAACGCAACGTGCTAAAATCACCTTATAATATAATATTAAACTTAATTTAATAAATCTAATAGTAACTAAAAAGAAGATAATAAAATAGTATATATTTAAACTAGATTTAAAAGAATTTACTCTTTTACTTAATACTATTTAAAAGATAGCTAATAAACTATTAGCTAAGTAAAAACAGAATTTAGTAAATATAAACTAACTACACAACTTCATTAAGTGCACTGTAGGGCTTAAAATAAAGTATAATTAGAAACTAAACTACTAGCATTATAAATAGAAAGAACTAGTAATTATATAAGCTTAATTTAACCTTATATATAATATAAAAGCTAAATACAGTATATAAAATAAAGATACATATAATTTTAATAAATTTAGCTTTTAAATAAGTATAATAACTTAGTAAAAAATTATTATAGGCTTTAAAAGATAGTATTAACTAAAAGCTATTTAGCTAGGTAACTAGAAGTAAGTTATAGTAATTTAAGATATTAATATATTAGAGTACACACTTTTATTTTTTATTATTTATAAAAGTAAAACTATTTTTCTGTTTAGTACTAGAAAGTTAATATACCATTCTAATAGACATTTAAGGTCTCTAATAATAGCCAGATAATAAATAAGCTTAGTTACTAGTAGTTAAAGTACTTTAATATTTATATAAAAGAGCGTACTATAGGTATTTACTGTCTATTAATTCTAAATAACTATAAAAGTTATAACTTACTAGAATTTACTAAATACTATAAAGAGAATAAAATAGTTACTTTATATATACTATTATATTTATTATATATCTTATAGCTACTAGATGTTAATTTTTTTTGCTATTAAAAATAATATATAAGTACTAAGTTAAGAAGCTAATACATAACTAATTTAATTATATTATGAAAATAGAGTTCTTTCTAGCCTTTCTAGTTGTGTTTAATGCGTTTATTACTAAAAAGAATATTTAAGAAAGTTTTTAAAGTACTAGCCTAGTTTTATTTTATTTAAATAAAATAATATTAAAACTTAATATTTAATTACGTATGTGTATACTCTTTATTATATAAGATATACTATAGTAGTTAAAAACCTCTAGTAATTACCTCAAAGTTAGGTCGTAATTAAAGCTAATTAGTAATAAATTAGATAGCTTATTATCTTCCTTAAAGAAAGAATTTAATTAGCTTATTAAAAGCACTTTTTTAATAGCTTACTAAATAGTATTATGGCGTAATTAAATTACTAAGCTTAAAGTAGTTAATAAAGTTATAAACTAATAGAAACAGCATAAAAAAAAGTATATCTAGTAAAAAAAGTATATTTAGTAAAAAAAAGTTCTTACCTTTAAGACTAGCTTATAGTTAGTTACTAAGAAGTCTACTACTATAACTTTTAGTAGTAAAAAAAGTTAGGATAATGCTAGAGTAGATAGAATTAAATTAACTTAAAAATATTATAAAAACTACAGCAGGACTAAGCATAACACTTAAATATACTAAATTAATAAAGAATTTACTATAAAATCTAGTAGTAATAGTATTACATAATTTATTATATTTAGTATAGTTTTAGTAAATTAATTAGCTTGTTTATTTAACCGGCTCATTTATAAAATACGTTAATATTATTTACTTTTAAAATATTATGAGTTTAAATTAATTAAAAAACTCTAGTAAGTTATTAACTTATACTCTTCTAAACTAGTAAAAATAAGTTAATTAGTAACCAATTATATTTATTACTTATAGTTTTAATAATATATTATAAAAAAAACTTTGAACTTTAAAAATAAAATATAAAACTTAAAAAATGCTTTATTAAATACTTTTAATATTAATTTTATAAAAACCTTTTATAAAAGTTTATATTTTGTAAACTAAACATGTATTATAGTAAAATACGTAAATAATTTTTATAGTATAAATTAAAAGATATTAAAATACTTATAGTCCAGTTTTTTAAATTTATAAAAAAGAAGTAATATATACTATTATTTAATAACATTATTAAAAAAAATTATTATTTTTATAAAGTATTTAAAATAAATAATATAGTTAATAAAATTATAAAAAAAATTTTATTATACGTTTTATATGTAACTACTATAATATTAACGTAAAATATTAAAATATAACAAAGTTTACTATAAATGTAAATGTAAATTATAGTTAGGTTTAAAATATATTAAAAGAATAAATTTAAAAGTATAAAACTAGTTAATTAAATATAAATAAACTAGTAAAAATATTTAATAAAATTAACTATAAATTTTTTTTACAATAATTTTATATTTAATGTTGTTATTTATAATTAGTATATAACACTAAAAACTTAAATTACTAGTAATATAACTAATTTTTTTTAAAATAAACTAAATATATGTTAGTAGTAAGTATTAATTTTTTAATAATATATTTTTTATAGTTATATAAGTTACAAATTTTATATTTAAAGTAAAAAAAATAGTTATAAAAAATAAAGTTTTAATTAAACTAGTATTATTTTTAAATAGTATATATTACTATAAAATTAACTTCTTGCTAGTTAAATATATAATTTATTAGCTTAATATTTATTTACTATATATAGCTTTTACTTATTTTCTAGATTTTTAAGTTTTTAATACAATTTTATTTAAGTTTTTAATTTTAATCAGTACTAATTATAGTAATAGTATACCTTTTTTTTATTTATAAAATAGTGTTAAAAAACTTTTGTTATTATATTACATTTATTTTTTATATAGTATTAAACTTTTTAATAGTTATACTTATATATTAAAATTACTTTTTTATATTATTATTTTTTTTTACTTATAATACTAATATACCACTTAAAAAACATACTAAAATTTTTATATAAACTATTTTTATATTTGTGCTACGATTTTTAAATAAAAGTTCTTAGCTTTATAAAGGTTTTTTTAATACAGCCGTTTTCGAAATCGGCTTCTACTCAAACATACTCTCTGAATGTTATCCTGTACCACCCTTGGCAGCCGCCTTACCAAACTAAGCTAAGCGTTAAATAAGGGTGGTACTTGTAGCTTTATCAAGTGGCGATCTCATGAGCTTCGCCACATGTACCTCTACAGTACTCAGGTTGTGTTTTTTAATTAATAGCCCTCTATTACGGGCTACTATACTTAGTAAGGGACTTGGCAAAATTGACCCGTGCACATTGGGTGGCAAACCTCAGCACTTTACAAAGTTCTCTCTCGTGCATTGACTTTTCGACTCATAATTAGTTGATGCCCTAGATTCTAGTGTACATGAAGCAGGAAAGGCCAAAGAAATCACCCATGAAAGTTGTTCCCCCTTGCACTGAAAGAACCCGCCACACTTTCGATGGCATCCTCTCGATATAACTATCTAGTTTCTCTTGCGAAAACCTCGCATATGCGGCCACATATTGATACTTTATGTAACCGAGTGCAGGAATCAATGTTGCAACCCATTATCAATTAAGGGCTATCTAGATGATGTATATATATGTAAATGAGTGACTAGGCAGATGAGCGCCAAGCAGGTAGCAAGGAGGCTAGAAGGGACTAATGAAGGCAGATGGACCTAGTGTAGGCGGTAATGGACCTAGTGTAGGCGGTAATGGACCTAGTGTAGGCGGTAATGGACCTAGTGTAGGCTACAGTACCAATCAATGCTGTTCCGTGACACTTTATCTCCTGTACGGTCCTTGGATGATGAAAAGAGCCTGTTGCATCAACTCGGAGCGGCTGCCAAAGGTCCTCAATTGCATTAAGATCAGGAGAGTTGCCTGGACAGGTAAGAACTCTCATGCCAAGACGCTCAAAACAGTCCTGTTGGAACCAGGCTGAGTGAGCAGGTGCATTATCTTGATAAATCATCATCCCAGGCCGGATCCTCTTCATCTCTTGATAAAATCGATGAAGCTTGTCGATAATTATTTCTTTTTGATAGCGGAATGCATCAATCGAGTTTGGAGCAGCTTCACGATAGAGAGGCTTAGTAAACCCCCATCCGTGAGGCTTGTTTCTATTCCCAATGCGCGTGAGATCCAGAAGTCGTTCTTTATCATTAAAAATCTTCCTTGCAATTGGTTCCAGATTCTTATTAATACGGTCAAATTCCCGAGAAATCCGCTGGCGCTCTGCTTAGGACTCTTTCTTCCAGATGTGCCAAGGGCCTTTATAACCATGGCAGTAGCAGCACCAAAACTGGAACTCAGTGTAATTCTTGTATTTCCTTCTTATCACTGTTTTATGAAACTTTCCATCCTTCTTCCTTGTTACTCGTGTTTTCCCACGCTGCTCTCCGCATCGTACAGAAATCTCATCGCTGACGACGACGAATTTCCAGAAGTTATCAACAGTTTGATAGCTGTGGCAGCAGCACCACTGGTCGCGATCGTCCATCTGTTTATCGTGGAGAGGAGGCTTGTAGGTAGGCTTGTATCAGTGATAGCCTTCATCGTAAAAGGCCTTCTTAATCGTTGAGTAGGAGACAAAGTCATCGTGGGTCTCTTCTGCAATGATGTCCCGTGGTTTCTCAGCGTTCTCTTTATCCTCGGGTGCATGCTCAAACATGCGTGGTTTTGACTCTTCTGGCAGTAGCTCAGGCTTCCCAGGCTGCTTAATATGGTTGAAGTCATCAGGGTCCTCGTAAATGTTGAAACCAGGGCCATTCTGAACCTTCTGAGCCTTTGCAGCAGCAATGTGCTTCTTCGCAGTCGACTTTGACTTGTAACCAGCTTTTGTGAGCTGCCAACTTAGCTCCTCCTCCTTGTACTTGGTCAATCGCCACCAGGGCAGCCCTCTGTGTCTTGGGAATGGCTTTTGCACCCTTTGTACGGGCCATGGGAACGGGTTTCGGCGAGATATACGACGAAATTGACGTCTAGAGCCAGTGTTGTGTCAATTCTGAGAAGTTTGCCACCCAAAGTGCACGGGTCGATTTTGCCAAGTCCCTTACTAAGTATAGTAGCCCGTAATAGAGGGCTATTAATTAAAAAACACAACAAGAGTACTCTCCCATAATCTATGCAATTGAAACATCCATAACCCTATGGCTGGCGCGGGTCGGCTGTCCTCCCTGTAGGTAGTAGCAATATCTAATACTAAACTACTTATAAGCATGATTACAAAACTCTATATATTCTATATTTATACTAGTTTTATGTTATATATTTCAAATAGCATTACTACCCCATCTTTATCCTATCTTTATAATTATATGAGGTGTACATAATATGTTAATATAAGCTATACTAAATTACTATAGCTATACCTGAAAAGGCTAGACTATAATAAGATAGTAAAGACTTTAGTTATAGTTAGTATTATTATTAATATAGTCTAACTTATTAACTTTAGCTCTAGTATTCTAAAATACTTTAAAGAATATTACTTTAAGCTTAGAGATATTTCTAAAGTATTCTACTATATTAAA
This sequence comes from Zopfia rhizophila CBS 207.26, assembly GCA_010093925.1. Classification (NCBI taxonomy): domain Eukaryota; kingdom Fungi; phylum Ascomycota; class Dothideomycetes; family Zopfiaceae; genus Zopfia; species Zopfia rhizophila. Next base: position 156,417 of record ML994731.1, on the reverse strand, counting down.
GCTAAGCTTTTTATACTACTAAATACCTTCTAATAAACTTAATTAGTAATTAATACTAGATTTATATAAGATAAATTTAAAAAGGCACTTTTTCCTACTATTAAAAGATATATAGTCTAAATAAAGCTATTAAATAATATAATTATAAAAGTACTATTTATATTAAGTAACTTCTAAGTTAAAAGAGGTAAAAAAAAAATTTAAAAGCCTTTAGAATAATATAAAGATAGAAAAAATAATAGTAGTTATTTAGAGATAATATATTTTATAAGTAAGCTAGTTAAATAAGTAAGCTGATTAATTTACTAAGACTACACTAAATATAATAAATAATATAATAAACTACTTTATTTTATTATAATCTACCTCTAATTCCTTATTACTACTAGATTTTATAGTAGATTCTTTATTAATTTAGTATATTCAAGTGTTATGTCTAGTCCTACCGTAATTTCTATAGCGTTTTTAAGTTAGTTTAATTCTATCTACTTTAGTTACCCTAACTCTTCTTACTATTAAAAGTTATAGTAGTAGATTTTTTAGTAACTAACTATAAATTAGCTTTAAAAGTAAAGACTCTCCTCTACTAAATATACTCCCTTCTATACTATTACTATTAATTTATAATCTTATTAGCTATTTTAAGCTTAGTAATTTAATTACACTATAATACTATCTAATAAGCTAATTAAAAGGTGCTTTTAATAAGCCAATTAAACTCTTCCTTTAAAGAAGATAATAAGTTACCTAATTTATTACTAATTAGCTTTAATTACGACCTAAATTTAAGATAGTTACTTAAGATTTTTAACTACTATAAGATATCTTATATAGTAAAACGTATAAACATGTGTAATTAAATATTAAGCCTTAATATTACTTTATTTAGATTAAATAAAACTAGGCTAGCATCTTGAAAACTTCCTTAGATATTCTTTTTAGTAATAGACATATTAAATGCGTTTAGAAAAGCTAGTAAGAACTCTATTTTTATAATATAATTAACTTAGTTATATATTAGCTTCTTAACTTAGCGCTTATATGCTATTTTTAATAGTAAAAAATAACTAACATCTAGCAGCTATAAGATATGTAATAAATGTAATAATATATATAAAATAACTATCTTATTCTTTTTATAGTATTTAGTAAATTTTAGTAAGTTATAACTTTTATAATTGTTTAGAATTAATAGACAGTATACACCTATAGTACACTTTTTTATATGCGTATTAAAGTGCTTTAACTATTAATAACTAAGCTTATTTATTATCCAGCTATTATTAGAGACTTTAAATATTTATTAGAATAATATATTAACTTCCTAGTGCTAAATAGAAAGGTGGTTTTTACTTTTATAAATAATAAAAAGTAAAAATATGTATTTTAACGTGTTAATATCTTAGATTACTATAACTTACTCCTAGTTACCTAACTAAATAGCTTTTAGTTAATACTATCTTTTAAAGCCTGTAATGATTTTTTACTAAGTTATTATACATATCTAAAAGCTAGATTTATTAAAGTTATACGTGTTTTTATTTTATATACTATATTTAGCCTTTACATTACATATAAGATTAAACTAAGTTTATATAATTACTAGTTCTTCCTATTTATAATACTAGTAGTCTAGTTTCTAATTATATTTTATTTTAAGTTTTATAGTATACTTAATTAAGTTATATAGCTAGTTTATATTTACTAAGTTCTTTTTCTATTTAGCTAATAGTTTATTAGCTATTTTTTAAATAGCATTAAGCAGAAAAGCAAATTCTCTTAAATCTAGTTTAAATATATACTATTTTATTACCTCTTTTTTAGTTACTATTAAATGTATTAAATTAGACTTAATATTACATTATAAAGTAATTTTAGTGTATTGTGTTTATAAGTTTAAAAAGAGAACATTAAAAGTATATATAGTAGGTTAAAAACTAAATATTTAGCTTATTTTAAGAGCTTAGATAGCAAGCTATATTCAAGCTTCTTTAGAAATTAATTATAGGTTAGTAAATAAAGATATTATAGTATTAAATATTTTAATATATAGTCTTAGTAAATTAATTGACTTACTTATTTAACTAGCTTACTTATAAAATACATTATATCTAAATACTAATATACTATACTATTACTTTAAATAAATTTTTAGTAAGTATAAGTCTTTTACCTTCTAAGTAGTTTTAATTCTAATAGTTAATTTTTAACCTAAACTTTACCTCATTTTATTCTATTTTCTCTAGTTTTATTTTAGTATAATTTATACTTTATAAATATTTAAATATTTATAAAAATAAATTATAAGAGCTAGCAGCCTACATCTAATATAGTACCAATTAGTTTAAGTAATATTAAATAGATACTAAGTCTACTATTTTCTTAAAAGCATAATCTAATAAGCTTTAAAAAAAGTTATAGCTTACTATTAAGTATTTATAATAGATATAAAAAAATTACTAAGTACCTAAGTTTTCTAAATATATATAAGTAGTATAATAAAATTTATAAAAAGCTACTAAAAAATTATTAAATAAGTAAAGCTTCCTAGTTTAGATTAGCTAAATATAAATATACTAAAAATTATCTATAACTAGCTTAATAATAAGATAAATGGTTACTAGTTAATAATAGTTAATAATAAAGATAATTTAAACACTTTTACTTACTAAATAAATAAATATAAAAGTATTAATAATAAAGTTACTATTATAATAGCATTTACTTTATTAAATGCACTACTTTAATTAGTAAATAAGTCTATTTTTATTACTTTATAAAGCTAAGATATTAGATTTTAATTAATAGAAAACTATATAAATATTATTAAAGTCTACTTATAATTAAGTACACGCTTTAATTTTGCTCTAAAACTACTAGATATAAATATAAGAAATAGTTATAGAAATAATAAAATATTTAACTTTATTATTATAATTTAGTAGATTTTATTTAAATATATCTAAAAAGTAATACTTATAGTTACTTAACTACTATTACTAATAGTTTTTTTAACTACTAAAAAATTCTCGAGTAGTTTCTTTATAACTAATATATAGAAGAGAGTAATAAAAAAGCTAACTTTAAAAATAGTATCTACATACTAACTAACTATTCTTTTATAGAAATAAGTACTAAAAGAAGCAAGTTTAAAATACACTAGTTAGTATAGTTTTTAATAAAAAAATAGCTTAAGTTAAACTAAAAGCTAAAGTAGTAAAAAAAAAGGTTTATAATACTTATAAATAATAACTACTTAGTTAAATAGTATAAAAACTAAATAGTATACTAAATACTATTTCTATATGTATAAGCTACTTTAGAGTATAAGCTAAAGAATATAAAAATATAAAAGATATAAATAATAGTACTCTTTAAAATAGTATAGTATATAAGTAAAATAAGATAGTATAATATAGTAACTAAAATAAGTTCTAATACTTTTAAAGTAAGAGAATTTCTACTAAAAGTAAACTATTTAAATACGTTTAATAGACTTAGTATTTATAGACTAGTTTTAGACTAGTAAGAAAAGTATAATAAAGCTAAAATAATATATTAATGTAAACTAAAAGTAAGAAAAAAAGTACTTAGAAATAAATATCTAGACATACTAACTACTATAAGTAACCTAGTATTAATATTTAGAAATTGGAGATAGTAAAAAGAAGTAAAAGAGCTAGAATTATAAGTACTAAATATAAAAAAGTAGGTACTTAAACAAAGTATTTATATACACTTTTTAGTATAAATAACCTAGCGTTAATATATATAAATTAGAAATAATAATAAAAATAAAAGACCTAGAGTTATAAGTACTAAATATAAAAAAGTAGATATTTAAAAATAAGTATCTAAATACGCTAACTAGTATAGGCAACTTAGTATATATGTATATAAATTAAAAATAGTAAATAAAAATAAAAGAAATATAATTACAAGTAATAAAAATAAAAAAGTAGGTAATTAAAAAAAAGCATTTAAATACACTTTTTAGTATAAGTAGCTTAGTATTAATATATATAAATTAAAAATAGTAAAAAAGTAAAAAAGCTAAAGTTATAAAAGCTAGAAATAAGGAAATAGGTACCTTAAAAAAATATCTATATATACTAGTTAATATAAGCAATCTAATATTAACATACACAAACTAGAAATAGTAAAAGAAAGTAGAAAAGCTAGAGTTATAAATACTAGATACAAAAAAAATAGGTACTTAAAAAAGAGTATTTATATATATTTCTTAGTATAAGCAACCTAGCGTTAACGTATATTAGAAAAAGTAAAAAAGCTAGAGTTATAAGTACTAGATATAAAAAAATAGATACTTAAAAAAAAGCATTTATATATACTAATTAGCATAAGTAACCTAGTATTACTATATATAAAATAGAAGTAGTGAAAAAAAGCTAAAAAGCTAGAATTATAGGTACTAAATATAAATAAAAAAGTGTCTAAAAAAAGTATTTATATATACTAACTATTATAGCAAACTTAGTATTAAGGTATATAAAATAGAGATAGTAAAAAAAAGCTAAAAAGCTAGAGTTATAAATACTAAAAATAAAAAATAAAGTGTTTACAAAAAAGTATTTATATATACTAATTATTATAGCTAACTTAGCATTTACGTATAGAAAATAGAGATAGTAAAAGAAGGCTAAAGAGCTAAAGTTATAAATACTAGAAATAAAAAAAGGACTTAAAAAAAAGCATCTAAATATACTAACTAGTATAACTAACTTTGGATTTTTCTATAAGTCTTTAAACTATAATAAAGAGACTATTTTATTAATAAAACATGCTTCTAAATATAGAAACAAATTCTTAGCCTTTATTATTATAATATAGAGTCTTTACTTAAAGCTCTAAACGTGTAATAAATAAAGAATATAAAGATAATATTTTAATACTATTATAGAGCATAGAGCTAGTATAAATATAAAATAAATTAAGCTATATAAGTATACATAAAAATAATATCTAATAGTAATTTAAAAAATGTAGTACTATATGTTACTACTCTAAGCAGAAAAAATAGCTAACTTACTTTAGCTATAGAGTTATAAATATTTTAATTACATAAATTATATAGAAAAGTAAAAGTATATATAGTGTAGCTTATAAAATTACTAGTTATTACTTAATAAAGTTATAAGTATTACTCTTATTTAATACTTAACTTAGCTTAGTAAGCAGCTACCAAAAGTAGTATAAAGTAATATTTAGAAAGTATGTTTAAATAGAAGCTAATTTCAAAAATAACTATAAAATTAAAGTTAAAAAAATAAAGTAGTAAATATAATTACTTAATACTAATATTATAATCCTTTATTTTAATTATTTTATTTTAATAAAATAAAGTATTATTTATAAATAAAAATAGAGTTAGCTCTAAATATAGTTTATAATAATATAAAAGCTACTTAATAGAGTTTTGAAAAAAGTATTAACGTATTTGACAAGCGAGCGCCCCATACAAGCGAGCGCCCCACCTCAAAACTCACCAAAAAATCAAGAATTCGCACTTGAATATCTCAACAACCATTTAACAATAAATTCTAGAAATTTAATAGGAAATCGATAGTGCTTCGAAATGGCGGCCAGTGAATTTTTAACAGCTAGCAATCAATCGTTATTGAGATATTTAAGAAAAAGTGAAAAAACATGAATTTGAGGGCCAAAATACTACTATCTCGATAACGATTAATTGCCAGCTCTTAAAAATTCAATGGCCGCTATTTCAAAGCACGATCAATTGCCTATTAAATTTCTAGAATTTATTATTAAATAGTTGTTGAGATATTCAAGTGCGAATTCTTGATTTTTTGGTAAGTTTTGATGTGGGGCGCTCGCTTGTATGGAGCGCTCGCTTGTAAAAAACGTTATTAGTTATTTTTTAATAAATATTTTAAACAAAATACTATTTTAAGTATATATAAGTAGAATTTAATATTTATAATTTTAATAAAAATAAAAATAAGTAATTTTAACTAATACTATACTTAGTTAAAACTAGTTTATAATAAATAAATTAATATAAATAAAAACTTTAAAAGTTAGTACTATACTTATTAGTTATTTAATATATAACTTTTTTTTATTTATTTAACTAATAATAAAGTGTTATTAATACTAAAAATATAAATATAAACGTTAAATTAATTATATAGAAAATGCTATTTTATTATAATATAATTTAAGCTTTTTAAGTAAGTATTTATAAATAATAGCAAGTATTAATATAATAATATATTATTACTACTTAGTATTATTTATTAATACTTTTATTTTATTAAAAAGTTTAATATTAAAAGCTATACTTTTAATTATTTACTTACTATAACTAGTAATATTTGTTATTTAACTTATATAAAAAACTTACTAAGTATTATATTATAAATTAGTTAGTATAAAAACTTTATAAAATTAAGTATTATAATAAAAAGCTATTTTAGTAAAAATAATAATAAAGTTAAATTTATATTATTTTACATAGTACTAAGTTAATAGTTATTAAATACTTTAAAATAATATAAATACTAAATTATAACAAAACTTTATTTTAACTTAATTAAGATAATAGTTATTGTGCACTACTTTTTTTTTATTTTAATAAATAAAGAAATATATTTATTTTACTTTATAACTAAAAGTTAAAATATAAAAAATAAGAATATTTTATAATTTAATTAATAGTTATATTATTATTTTTGGTTTTTATATTATAGTAAGTAAAGTAATAAATTTTAACTTTAACTACTTATTAATATATAGTATATACTTTATATAGTTGTAAGTAGAATTAGTTTTTAGTTTTATACTTTAATTTATCTTCACCGCACGAACTTTTTAATAAGAGAGTTTTTTACTTTATATTAGTATTTTATAGAAATATTCTTATAATTTATACACGTTTTTTAAATATATTATATAAGACTAGTTACTTAGCGCAGGTACTATTTAACCATTAATATTCTAAAAATAAAATAATATAGTATATAACTTTAAAGACTAGTTAATTATAGCTAATTCTATATAAGCTACTAATAAAAAGTAGAAAACTCTATTATTAAAAAGTCTATATAGTAAAGATAAATTAAAATGTAAAACCAAAAACTAATTCTACTTACAACTGTAAAATTAAAAACATTTATATTTAAATTTATATATAAATAAATTATTTGAAAACAATTTTTTTTTATTTACTTTAAATTTTAACTTTATTAATTAATTTAAAATTTTAATATAAATATATAATACGTATATTAAATTAAAAATTTACATTTTATTTGTAAATTTTAGTAGCATAAAGTATATTAATATTAACTTTTTACGTTATAATATTAAATAGTAAAATAATTCTTTTTAGCTAATTATTTAATACTACTATAATATATATAATATGTTATTATAAATGATTGTATTTTAAGTATATATTAGTACTAAAGTTTACTTTAAAAAAGTATATAAAAATAATATAAATAAGCTTAAACTTTTAAAATAACATAATTTAAAAGTTAATATTTTAAAATTAATTAGTAACTTACTATATAGTAAAGCAAATAAATAACAAATAATAATTTTAAGTAAAATTAATAATATTAATATTTCTTTTTTATTATAATAGTATAAGTAAACTAAATTATTTAAAAATATATTAATATTACTAATAGCTTACTCCTTTTAAAGTTATAATAAATTAATTTTAATTACTTGTTAAAACAAAAATAATATAGTTAAATTAATAAAAATTTATAAAAATATTGAAAAAATTTATATAATAAATAAAATCTAATTTCTTTTAAATAAGCTATAAAGTGAATTAAAAAAAACTAATATATTTAATATATAAGTACTTTAAATAAGCAAGTGCTTTACTTTAATACTTACTAAAAATCAAGAATTTACACTTAAATATCTCGACAACTACTTAATAAGAAATTCTTGAAACTTAATAAGTACTTAAAAGTGCTTTAAAATAAAGACTATTAAATTTTTAAGAGTTAGCAATTAATAGTTATTAAGATAGTAGTATTTTAGTTCCAAAATTCACTTTTTCTTAAATATCTTAATAAAGTTTTATTGCTAACTCTTAAAAATTTAATAGCCTTTATTTTAAAGCACTATTAGTTACGTATTAAGTTTCTAGAGTTTTTTATTAAGTAGTTATTAAGATATTTAAGTGTAAATTCTTGATATTTTAGTAGGTTTCAGGGTAGAGCACTTACTTATTTAAAGTACTTACTTATTAAATACACTATGTATATAAGTTAATAAGTTTAATAAATAACTTTTAGCTATTTAAACAAGTTTTATAAAAATAAAAATAAAATTTTTTAAACTAAAGTAGTAAAACTTTTTATTAAAATAAAAGTATATTTAACTTTATAATAATAACGTAATAAATATTATTTAAATATATTTATTAAAAAAAGTATTTTATTATAAACTTACTTTTACTTATAAGCTTTTTTACAAAAATATTTTAGAATATATTTTAAAAATATTTAAAAAAAATAAAACTTAGTAATAAAAACAAAGTTAATAGTACTTTTAATAAAAAATTTAATATTTTATAAGTATTCTTTTTTATAATAGTAAAAGTAAATAGTAATATATATAAAATATACTTTTTAATAAAGTTTTATATATAAGTTTAGTTATTTTTATTTAGTAATATAAGTTAGTAAAAGTAAAATTTATAAAATTAATAATAAAAGATTTTTTTAAAACCATTAAAAATTAAATAAAGTATTAGTAACTATTTTTACATATTAAATTTTATATAAAAGTAAGTTAGTAATAAATTAGTTAAAAATTAAACTTATATATTTAATAAAGCTATAAAGTATATATAAATAATTTTTTTTAAAAAATAGTAAAATAAAAAAACTAAACTAGTAAGTACTAATTTAAAAAAAAGATAAATATATAATACCTAAATATACTAATAATATAATAAAATTTTATTATAAATTAAAAAGTTTATAAATAAGTTACAACTTTATATAAAGTGTTTTATATAGTTTTAAATTTTATTATTTTCACTATATTTTAAAAGTATAGTTTTTTTTAAATATTTATAAGTTTATTATTTTAATATAATACTAAGAAACTTAAAAATAAACAATAGTTTATTTATTTTATATTATTATAGTAATTATTTGTAATATATTAAAGAGTTTTTAAAAACCTTTTATAAACTTTTATTATACTATATAATTACATATTAGCTTTATGTTAGTATATAAGTTTTTACTTAAATATTTTTACTTATTATAATAGTATACTATTTTATGTACTACACTATATATATAGTTAATATATTAACTAGCTTTTTTAAACTAGTTAGCTTATGTTAGTTGTTAGCTTTTATTTTATTTATTTACTCTACATAAAAAGAATTTTTAATAATTTTTTTTTTTACTACTAAAGTTCTATATATAGTATACTAATTTTATTTTATTATAAGTTTAAAAATTTTTACTTATAGCTTTTTATACTACTTATAATTTATTTATTTTATGTAATATTTTAACTTATTACTTAGTATTATATTAAGTAGTATACTTTCTTTTTAAGTATTTTACATATTATTAATAGTATTATTATAATATTATATTATGTTACTTTATTTATATTATAACTATTTTACTTAAATTAAACACGTTTATAGTTACGTTTATAACTTTAATAAAAAATAGTTTACCATAATATAAAAATTTTTATATAAACTTTATAAAATTACTAAATTATGTTTTAAGGTAAATAAACTACTTTTAAATAAAAAAAATTAAATAATTTAGTTTTAACTATTACTTTTTATAATATTTAAAAATTTTATTTAACTGCCTTTAAAACTATATATAACTATTAAATTTAAAAATAACTTAAAAACTACTAACAAACTATAATATTTATTAGTTTTTACTATTAAAATAATACTATTTATTTTACTAGCTAGTATGCTTTTTATAACTACTTTTTTATTAAAATTCAATTACCTGCTTAACTTTTTAATGTTCAAAAAAAAAAAAAAAACTTACTAATTTTTATTAAAAAGTTTTGTTATGAACTTGAAATTAATACTAACTAATATTTTATTACATGTTTTTAATTTTTATACACATACTTAAAGTTAAAAAAAACTTAGTAATATCTATAAATTTTTTTTAAATAAAAATATATACTTAGTAAAATAATTTGTTTAAAGTTATATAAAAAAACTTAACGAAAAACTTATTATATTAAGTAAACTTAACTTGTTATACTAAAAGTAAAAACTAAGTATTTAATAAGTAATTTAACTTTACCTAATAGTTAGTAAAAATATATTTAATTTTAAAATATTTTACTGTAAATATATAATTTTATTTTTCTTATTAAAGCTATAAATTAAAGTAATAGTTAAAATATATTAACTAAAAAATAACTTAATAATTTAACATATGTATAAAATAATTTTTTTATACTTACTTTAAAAATATATTACTAATTTATTTTAATTAGTTTTTATATTTTTAAAGATAAAAGCGTTACTTGTAATAAGTAAATACTAAAAACATACTTTAAATTAAATAAATAAATACTAAAATTAGTTATAAATTACGTAGTTTTTAAACGTAATAAAAATAAAATAATTATAATAAAAATATATTTAGTAAAAACTTTAAAATTATTTATAAATATTTATTATAAAAATAAAAATAATATAAGTATTTTAATTAGTATTAAATTTATAAGTAATTGTATATAAGTACAACTTATAAATTATTATATTAAAATTATACAAAATTATAAAAAAGTTTATATTAGTTATATACATGTAGTACTTAAAATATATAAAATTTACTAAAATATATAATATATATAACGTATTTCACAAGCGAGTGAGCCATACAAGCGAGTGAGCCACCTCAACCAAGAATTACAACGCGTCAACTATCAACAACTATGGCTCAACAAATCACGACTGAATCTATCCGCAGCGAAGGCAGACTATTGCTAGCTATCTCAGCTATCCAGCAGGATCAAATCCAGACCATGCGACGTGCGGCAATAACCTATGAAGTCGACAGGATGACACTTAAGCGACGAATTGATGGGACCACTTCACGACGCGATTGTGAGCCCAATTCAAAGAAACTCACGAAGCTAGAAGAGAGATCTATTGTCGTACACATCCTAGACCTAGATTCACGAGGATTCGCGCCTAAGCTCATCTACGTGAGAGAGATGGCTAACTATCTACTGGCTGAGCGATGCAAGCTCACAGTCGGCGTCAACTGGCCACACAACTTTGTCAAGAGGACTGAGGAAATTGAGACAAAATATAATAGGAAGTACGACTATCAGCGTGCTCGCTGTGAGGATCCTGCTATTATACAGCCATGGTTCAACCTTGTGCGCAACTTCAAGGCGAAGCATGGCATCACCGACGAAGACACGTACAACTTTGACGAGACAGGCTTCCAGATGGGTATCTCATCAACTGCCAAAGTTGTTACAGGCTCTGAGCGACGTAGTCAGCCTAAGGCTGTACAGCCAGGTAACAGAGAATGGGTTACAGTTATTCAAGGCGTGAATAGTCAAGGCTGGCCAATTCCACCGTTCATCATCTTTGCTGGAGTCTATCACCTATCCTGCTGGTATAAGGACCTACTACCAGGCTGGGCAATCGCAATGAGCGAGAATGGCTGGACAACAAATGAAATAGGTGTCGAGTGGCTAGAGCATTTTGACACGCACACGAAGGATAGAACTGTAGGCGTCAATCGTCTATTGATTCTAGACGGCCATGAGAGCCACGAGTCTCTCAAATTTCAGTTGCTTTGTAAGGAGAAGAATATTCTCACACTCTGCATGCCATCACACACGTCGCATCTATTACAGCCTCTAGATATAGGCTGCTTTACACCTCTCAAGCAAGCCTATGGATAAGAGGTTGATAAGCTGGTTAGGAATCACATCTTCCACGTCACTAAGCTTGACTTCCTGCCACTCTTCAAGGCAGCCTATCTAGCCTCGATTACTGAGAGTAATATACGTGGAGGATTTCGCGGTACAGGCCTTATTCCATTTGACCCAGACATCGTTCTATCCACGCTAGATGTTAGGCTATAGACACCTGAGCTGCCTACAGAGGCGACTCCATGGGAACCCCAGACACCCAGCAATGTCGCTGAATTAGACAGTCAGTCTGCTCACCTACGTAGACGTATTAAGCAGCACCAGAATAGCTCACCTACGTTAATTCTGGAATCACTAGACCAGCTCACGAAGGGTGCATCAATGATGGTACACGCTGGCGTCCTAATACGCTCACAGCTGGCCACCCTACAACAGGCCAATAAGGTCATATCAGAGCGTAGGAAGCGTAAAAAGAAGCGTATACAGAGACTAGGGACTCTATCACAGGCAGAAGGTGTAGCTATACTAGCTCAGGCTGATGTTGATGCGCAGAAAAGGGTAGAATTAGGTTCTAGCAGGAGACGTGGAGCTGATAGCCCACGACAGTCTAGGCGCTGTGGACGCTGCAGGCAGACTGGGCACGATGCAAGGAAGTGTACACAGGTTGAGGCTGAGGCTAGCCATCTACCTATTAATTCTGGTAATGATAGCTGATGGTTGTAGGTTGCTATTAGCTGTTAAAGTGGTGGGGGTTGGTTGAGGTGGCTCACTCGCTTGTATGGCTCACTCGCTTATGAAATACGTTAGTTAATATTATTAATTTTATAATATAAAAATGTAATAGTATAAAAAAAATTTAATATAAATAGCTAGTAGAATGTAATATATTTGAAAGTATAAAAATTAGAAATTATATATATAAAACATTTTAAATTAATATTAAAATGTTAAGTATTATTTAGTAATGAAAATTATAATAAAAAATAATTTGTTATAAATTGTATTTAAAAATTACGATTTTACTAAAAAATTATTACAATTAGTTAAAACTAAAGTTATTATTAACTATTGCCGAAATCTGTGTCCTCAACTCTTTCTCTTAATTCGCCTCAGCGATTTCCATACCTTTCTCCCTAAGCATATTTACAATTTTCGGAACTAAGCCCCTAAAACTCCCCACACACGGCACACGCTCACGCTCACAGACTAACCTCACATTCCCGCCCTTCCAATACCCCTCCGGACAACACACCACCACCTTCCCGCTCTTAGCCCACAACCCTAACTCTAGCAACGTCACAGGACTCAACGTATTCTTGTCGAAGAAAAAACATATCACCGTTGCCTTGTTTAGCGCATCCAATTCCCATTCTACTTGTGTGCGGAAGGTTTGGTCCGAGGGTGACGGCTTGGCGCTCTGATCCCAGTGTCCGCGACGCGGATTCAGGATTGTGAGGGGTAGGTGTTGGAGATAGTATGACATGTGTCGTTGCCAGTTTATGGCTTTGCCCATTTCGATGCTGCCGGCGAGGAAGACGGAGAAGGCGCGGTAGGTTGGGGCTTCGGGGGGTGTACAATGTATGAAGTCTGAATGTGGGTCCGGGAGGGGCGAGGGGAGGAGAGGAAGCTGGTTGTCTATGTCGGGGATGTCGCCGTCGATATTGATGACCGAAAGCGGGACGGTAGTCGTTGTTGCGGTGGAGGTTGTAGAAGCCATTGTGTTGGAGCGAGATAGGTGGTTCGAGAGTTAGATGGCCAGCTCCTGGGCGATTTCTGTTGTTGAAGCTGTGGTTGGTATGTGTTTAAAATTTAAAATAGGTATTGTCGTTCTGCAGGCTAAGAATAGATGTAAGTAGAAATTTAAATAGTAGGGCACGGCTTGTCGTACGTAGTGTCTTTATCGTAAAGCTAGGTATTCCTACGTCACAAATCGAAATCGCAGACGGAAGACTTTTATTAATAGGTTGTGTAAATTCTAGTATAGAATAAAATAAAGGACCCTAATTCTTGCGGGTTTTTAATCCCCTCATATACTCTGCCCACTTTCCTATTTTTTAGTAATATTAAGTTTAACTACTTAAGTTAAAAATATGGCCATCCGATTAAAGTAAAACCTAATTTAATTAAATTTTTTAATTGTATCTTATTGCTATATATACACACAATTTATTAACGCCCGGCGGCTGAGCCGAAAGGGCTACTAGCGCTAATCTACTACTACACTTCCTACGGTGGTCTTGGCCTCATTCAGCCCTTACATCAGCATTGTTCCACTTCCTCCGGTGAGTTCTGTTCTCATTCAAGCCCATATAGAATTCCCTTAATGGTTTGTACTTTATTTTACCATTTCTCTTCGGTTGCTCGTGGGTTAGTAATATTAATTGCAGACTGGCTTAGAGTGTATTCTCTAAGTGTTCAGCTTCCTATCTTCGGTGGCTGAAGCGCTGTCTGCTTTCTGTAACACGAGGTGATTAGTGGGTTAGGTCGGTATAATAGGTGAGGTGTATTGGCGTATCGTTGCTCGGACCGTGTCCACGTTTGGAGTCCATTTCAGTACCTCTATGTTCAGTTCCTCCCCAATACGGTAAATGCCTGATATATTGTCCTCCTTATATATCTGATAGAAATCTAGTAAACGCTGGAAGTGTTGAGAGTAGAAATTTCAATAGAGAGTTTATTACTGCTACTGCGGCTAGGTCATATTGCAATACTGGTAGTTATTGTTAGTGGAATAGAGACGGTTTATTACAAAATCGTGTTATAAGATCTTGTACTGTAAGTACTAGACCTGGCGGCTTCTGGCGGAGATGATTTGGTTAGGTTAGCTATAGTGAAGCGAGTACTGTGGCGTATGTACGTGGTTATAGAGAGGATACTAGAGGTGATAGAGGCGGCAAGTAAGCGGACAGTTAAGAAGACAGCTAGAGGTTTATTGGTTAGGGTAATTAGAGGGGTAGTAGATTACATTTTAGTGACAGTTGAGGTATGCGGCTTGGAAGCGGTTTCTTTGGTGTATAGGGTGTAGTAAGCGTACGGTTCTTATTTAGTGTACAGGGTGTTACAGTGTTTGGAGGTGTAATTAGTAGGAGATGGTTAAAGAAGTCAGCTGTGAGTTTTGGCCAAGGGCAGTTGTCCTCATGTTCCGGCATTAACTCTTTGACAGGGACGTCGAGATCGTCCTACTTACTATACTATATACCACAGAAGGCGCATTCCACGGCATCATCTTCTAGGTAGTCATCCGTGGATAAGTGGTAGAAGCCGGCGGCGGCGAGTTTTGTTAGGGAGAGGTATTAATAGGGCCAGTTAGAGTACGTGTCTATGCGCGAAGATATCGTTATAAAGTCGGAGGCTAGGGTTAATGTCGGAGATGATGGCTGAGATGTTGGCGGAGATGGTGATTTTAGGGGACGTGGTGATGCGGGCAAGCGTGTTGGGGTTGGAGAGCGAGAAAGAGGTTGTGATAACAACAGAGAGAAAGGGTTTAGGTCATCTGTGAAAGAGACCTTTTTCTTCTCTTCCGCAGTTATCGACCGAGTTTTTGGAGGCGTCTGGGGGGGTTCCTATCTCTCCCTATCTCTTAAGCTCTCTCTCTTATTGCTACAGTCGCAAGCAGAATCGGTTTCTGGTTTTGCACTTCGATTTGTTTTCAGCGCACGGTCCACATGATAAGGGTGTTTCCTCATTTGTGCTAGTGCATTATAGGGGTAGTTTCATAATTATGGCCGGTTTTGTAAGACATAAATCGGTATTCACTGATTCGAATGTATTGTTGCCTCAGACCTATCTATCTCATGTTTTGCTCACCAAAAAATGGCGCTTACACTCATTGATCTTCCTCGATTCCGTCTTCGAGTTCTAGTATAGTGGCATGCAGGTTCGGCTTCCGGTTTTGCGCGCAACTTGACTCTATCTCGGCAAATGCCTTACGGCATTAGGGCGGACACTTTACCTATCTTAGGCTAGCCCCAGGGTAATAAAAGGCAAGCAGCCGTGTCCTATCTACACCTAACACTTCACGTCTCCATCCCTTTGCCATCGTCGCCTCCAGCTTTCCAAGATTATTCAATTTGATCAATCCTTGGCGCAGACTAGAAATGCCACCATACAAGAAACGGAAGACGGGGAACAATTCCAGCGCGTCAACGCGTGAGGACGACTCCAACTCAGGGCCTCACAAGAGTGACAAGGAAGGCCGTGATGTACGCGACTCACTCCCTCTTCCCTTTGGATTTAGCGCTTACACACTCCACATAGGTTGAAACCATTCCTCCATACGAATACGTCTGCATCCACCGCCCATACTTCGACTGGGAAGCCGAGTACCGGGTGACCGAGGACGAGGATGAGGAAGGCGGCGTATACAAGAAACTTATTAAAGAAAAGGAGGCTACAGGAAATATTTTCCAGCCTTCCACTAGGCATAAGGAATGGAAGTGGATTATGCTATGGGAAGGGTGGACGACGTTGTGTGATTTCAAACGGAAAGTCAATTTCTGTGATCCAGATAATTTCGGAATGCACATTTACAATGACTGGAAGGGGTATGGAGTGACAGAAGCAGTGGAGAATCTCTTGACTGCGTTTGACGGGGCGTTGAAAAAGAAGGATGAGAACATGTGCTTTCAGGCGTGGGCTATTGTTAGCTCAATTGCGCACTGGTTGAATGATGATGTGGACAGAGGGATGGACTTCATTCGTGTGTCATTCTAAATCGCATCCTTATCAAACAACAACTGACCGCTTACTAGACACCGACGACGGCGAAAGGGCCTAAGCGCTTAATGAACTCGTCGGATGCGCGCTGCTCACCGCACTTGCTACTATCGAATCCGCAGGCGAGCTTAACCCCGACTCCAAGTTCTTGGACCTACCCATTATCATCAGCTCCTTCCTTGAGTGGTCTGATGACCTTGAAAAGTACGGTATAGAAGACGACGCCATATTCTGGCGCTCGCACGCGGTGGAATACTTTACCAAAGCAGCACTAGACCCTTCCAAAGGTGTCTTTGGCACTGACAAGCTGCTGGAGAAACTAAAAGAGGCTGAGGATGGATATGAGGAGGACACAACCGGAAGGTCAGAGAGAGACCCTTGGGCTTGGGGAAAGAAACTCAGGCGATACAAGAAGAGTTTTGGTCTGAGAATTGGTGGGTCAAGTTATGATATCACGAAGATGACTAGGAAGGAGAGAGCAAAGTATGCATTTGACGGGAAGGACCTGTTGAAGGACATATCTGAGAAAGATATAAAGCAGGGGAACTTGGCTCTCGCCTAACGCGTTGCGGTTAGTGTTTCATTTCTGTATTTCTTTCATTCCAACTATAGATTTATACGGGAACGGAGCAGAATATAGGAAGTTAAACTGCCCAATCTTCATATTGCGAGCGTCGCGCCACAGCAGGCACAAAGCTGATGATGACTTCCCACCATCGTAATAAGGCTCTAAGGCTCAGATAAGACCCAGCTCGTTGCATATACTAAACACGCTATAGGGCGTTTTATAAGACAGTTGATGTAAGCCTTTTGTTACCTCGGGACTAGCCTAAGATAGGTAAAGTGTGCGCCCTAATGCCGTAAGGCATTTGCCGAGATAGAGTCAAGTTGCGCGCAAAACCGGAAGCCGAACCTGCACGCCACTGTACAGCCTAAGCCTATCGCCACGAAGATTGAGCCCATGAACCCATGGGATGATTCATCTCAAACCAGGATTTTCTTGGAGAATCTTCGCGCTGCTTCCGGTGCCTTGCTTCTGCCTCCTCCCGCTCCCACTTCTCCTGCCTCATCCTCTCGTTCTCGAAGTATTTGCTGATACCGACAAATTCCAGGAGTTCCGGAGTGTTAGGTGGAGGTGTTAGTGGGTATACAATAGATCAAGAGACGACTATTTTCAGTAGATATTAGTTAATGAACATGACGGTAATATCCTCGTCACTGCCTTCCACACTAATATTGATGCTAGAGCGGCCGGCGTGTTCGGGCACTTTAAAAGCTTCCAGACTAGGTATAATATTTACGTTGAAATAGATATGCCCTATAATCTATCTATTAGTCCATTCGCCGAACTCATCCGGCTAGTAGAACTTAATATATAATATCTGATAGTCATAATTCATATCCTGTGATTAGATAAACTTAGATAAATATATTATAAAATAGGCCTGCTTAAGATTTAGCTTTTAGCTCTTTATGCCTCACGTTTTATTCTGCTTAAGCTTAGTCTATTCTTTCTCTACTTTATTTTCCTATGCTTTATAATGCTTAATCGTACGCTCTTAATATTTATAAAGTTTAGTAAGCTTTTTTTTCCGCTCCTTACGTATCTCCCTATACTCTGGGTAGTATTCTACCTTAGGACTAGTGTATATAAAAATATTATACTTATATTTAGAAGTATCTAAGGAGCAGTGGCATGCGTAACTGTTTTATAATTCTAGTTCTAAAATATCCTTATTAAAATCCTCTAGATATAGTCTATTAATAGACTAGTAGTTCTTACTTTTAAGTTTTCTAGTAGCTATAAGGCGGGAGACGCGTTCATATCAGGCTAGCAGCTTCTTCTAAAATAGAGAGAGTTTAATTAAGCTAGATTAAGATACTTTAAACCTTTTAAATTTCTTACGTGCTATAGAAAGTAGTTATAAAAGAGTTTAGAGTCAACATATCTATAAAAGTAGTAATATAAGGTCTGAGATTAGAATTAAATATATATTTCATATATTTAAAACTTAACGTATAATTACGTGCTTTATAGAAGATTTTAAAAGTATAGATATTAATATTAACCTATTAGCTATACATTAGGTAGCTGTGTAACAGTCTAAAGTAGTAAAATTCTAAACACAAAATAGCGTATTATATAACTTAGTATTAATTATAGTAAAACTTCTATAATATACTAACATAAAGTAGAAAACCCTCTACTATAAAAACTATACACTAAAAATAATTAAAGTATAAAACTAGAAACTAATTCTACTCATAACTATACTATATAAAATAAAACTTATATTATATATTTATTATTATTTTTATTTACTACCTGATTTGGTCCCCCTAATGGGTTCATACAGGCTAATTCTTTTTATAAGAAAAACTTACTAGTAAGAAAACTTTTAGGTGTATTATACTAAAAAGGAGCTAATACTTTACTATTATAATACTTTATTCCTATCTTCTTATTTTTTTTATAATTTGTATTTTAAGCTATTATGTCTGTGTTTTATAGACGATCTTATTTCTTTTTTTTTTATCCTTTTTTTTAATTTCCTACTATTAGTCTAGGCTCTAGAATGGAAGGAAGCTATTTATTTTCTTAGTATTAATTACTTTTACTACTTAAAACTAAGTAAGTATTTTAGTTTTTATGAATTATCTTATAGCTGCTTAAGCACTGCCTTTCTGACTTAGTATCTTTTCTAATTATTTTAATAAGAATACTACTATTAGTTCAGCTTTCTTAAGCTTAAGATAGTAAAAAAGAATATAGTATATAATTTATACTAGCTAGCTATAGTTACACTATAAGAATTTACTTAAAATCCTTATTATTACTAGCTAGGTATTAAGGCTAAGGACTTTTATATAAAATAGAAATAAAGCAGTAGCTTTTGCCTTTAAGAGTTTTTTATAAAGTAAAATTATAGGTATTTCCTATAAAATATGCTAGGTAAATATTATCTATTTTTTTATTATACTTTACTATTAGTATTACTACTCTATATCTGTCTACTTTACTATAAAGGTAGTTATATGCTAGTAATACTAATAGCTATTAGTATAATAATTATAGTCTACTTATATTTCCCCTACGTGTTTTTATTTCTATTAGTATTAATAGTTTCTAGAAACCTCTCTTATAAAATAGGCTAGAGCTTCTTTCTTATATTCTTTTATCTAAATTTAAAGCTTTTCTAGTGAAGTCGGTAGTTATACTATGTTCTACTATTAACTTATTAATAATATTTAGATATTATTAAGAATACTTACTATCTTTTTTTTTACTAGGTCTAGATTAATCTCTGAGGCCCTCTAGAGAGCTATAGTATTTATATAAAGTAGAATTAGTAAGATTACTATTTCTCTCTTAATAGCTACTACTAGTGTTTTCTTATATACCTTTGTAATTTTACAAAGACACTAGTTTTAAGCCTTTAAAGTAATAGAAAAAGGCTTTTTACTATAAAATTACTATTATCTCAAATTCCCTATACCTGGGCACTATAGAGTATTGTTGGATAGATAACTACTATATATAAAAAACATAAGTACCTTATAAACAGGCTTTATATTAATATAGTAATTATAATATAACTTTAAAAGCTACTATACTTTTTTTTACTACTTTATAGATATATTCTTTCTATTAAAGCTTTAAGTCTACCTATACTCTAAGAATGTGTATACTTAAGTTCTAGAGAGTAGCTTTATAGCTAGTAATTTATATAATTAATACTAGGTCTACGCTGTTATAACGTCTTTTCTAGTAAAATATATAAGCTAGTATTTTTTTAGTATAAAAGTAGCTTTATAGTGTTTTACTTATACTATATATTAGTTATATATAGTTATTAGATGTTAGTAATTCTCTATAGTAGAGTTTTCCTAAGAAATAAGATTTATATTATTAATAAAGCTAAACACTAGTATATTACTATGTATACACTAGAACTCCTTTAAAAGCTCTAAAATAAAGAAAAGAAATAAAATTAGCAAAAGTAAGGATCTCTGTAGGATATTTATTTATATTTAAATTTATTTATTTTAATATTCAGGAAATGAGATGCGCGTTCGTTGGGTAGTTAGAAAGCTTTATATAAAATAAACTATTTACTTTAGTAGCCCTTTCTTCTTTAAAATATATAGTAGGTGTTTGTATAAGACGTTGTTAAAAGCTCTAGTTAAATTTAAGCTTAGTATTAATACAATATAACTAGAATACGCTCTTTATATTATCTAGATATTAAAGCTAAGTAAACTAATTATTAAAAGCATTAAACACTTCTTTCTTACTCTTATTTAATTTTATAATAGTAAGTTATGTTTCTATGCGGCTACTGTTATTTTATCTACTACTTATTTCTTAATTACCTTAGCTATAGTATTTTCTAGCGTGATTAATTAATAGCTTTTTAGAAAAGAGTAATCCCTTCTACCCTTTCTACATAAAATAATTATAATTAACTTTTTAAGATAAGTTAATATTATTTTGCTTTTAAAATACTAATAAACTGCTTTTACAAGCTTCTAAGTAATTACTAGTAATATAATTTTTAGAATCTTATTTAGTATACCATTTAGGCCTAGGGCTTTTCTATTTAGGAGTTCTATAATTAGATTATATATTACCTTTTTAAATATATATAATCTAATATTAATTTAGTTATACTCTAGCTATATCTTATTATTAATATTACTAAAATCTGCCTCGCCTATATTTAGAAAGAACTTTATAGCTAGAATTTTAGGCTTTATAGCCTTATGTTTTAGTAAGGGGGTTATTAGAGAAGTATCTAAAATTAGAAAAGTAGAGATTATTTTTTACTATGTTAGTATTCTTTTTACTTTACTTTAAAAGAGTTTATAGTCTTTTATTATATAGTTTATAGGGTCTGATATAAATTCTTATATAAATTACCTTTAGTTATTTCTTTTTATTCTTTAAATCTTTTTTTAGAGCTGGTTAGACAGCACTTTATAGCTCTAGCAGTTATAGCTTTCTCTATAGTTATAATATTAATATTTTATTTACTTAATACTTATAAGAAGTTAAGCTATTCTTAGTAACTATATTTTATACACTTATAAGCTAGGCCTCACGCATAGATAGTAGAGCTTAAGAGTATATATAATTCCTTTTTAAAAAGCTTTTAAAAATTCTAAAGCTGTAGTCTACTTAAAGTTTTTAATATCTTAAAGAAGCTTTTTCATGTCTAGTTTTTCAAGTACGTAACGTTTACTCTTCTTTAATAAATAGAAGATAATATTTAGCTATATTTATATTAGTATATAGTCTTTTATTAGAGCCTGCCTATTTTTAGTTTTATAGAAGCTAACTTTTTTATATACTATATCTAATAGAAATATGAGATTAATAACGCTTTTTTTTATTTCTTTTTCCACATATGTTCACCTTATAGTGTAGTAAGTTAAAGACCTTATACTTTTATTTTAAGAAAAAGGTATTCTGTTTATACTTTATTTATAATATAGCTTCCCCCCTAATATTAAGTAGTATACATTAAAGTTTTCTAGAAGTATAACTTCTTTTTTTATTTCTTTAATAGCTTTATTAACCTCTAGTTAGGTTCTAATCTATTAATTATTTTCACGTAAGTTATAGACATTTATAATAGTAGTCTTAAGTCCCTCTAAGTAAAGCTAGAGAGCTTATATAGTTTTATAGATTTTAACTACATATTTTTAAAGTATATATTCTATATATTAATATTAATTTTTATTTTTATTTTACGTGCTACTTACTTTTTAAAGCATTATAGTTAGTTAAAAATATATAAACTATATTTTAAAAAAAAATTGTAAAATGTTTTACAATTAAATATATATTAAGTAATACTTTTTATAATAAAACTAGCTTTTTTTTTAAATATAGTATTAATAAAGTATTAAATTACTATGTATATAAATAAAGTATTAATACTAAGTTTTTATAATACTTGTATTATATATTACACTATAATGTAAATAATGTAAATACTAATATATATATATATATAAATTTTAAAATACTAAATAAAGTTTTAATTTTATATTTAATTTTAATTTTTTTACTTATATATAATAATATTTAACGTTTATTTATATATATATATATATATATATATATATTTATATTAGATTTAAATTAAATAAAAAAATTAAATATATAAATGTTTTTATACTTTTTAACTTTTTATAATAATGTATTTTATAAGTGAGTGCTTTACACAAGCAAGTGTTCTACTTTAAAACTTATAAAAAAATCAAGAATTTACATTCAAATATTTTAATAACCACTTAATAATAAATTCTAAAAATTTAATAAATAATTAATAGTACTTTAAAATAGAGCCTATTAAATTTTTAAGAGCTAGTAATTAATAGCTATTAAGATAGTAGTATTTTAGCCCCTAAATTTACTTTTACTTAAATATCTTAATAATAATAAATTGCTAGCTCTTAAACATTTAATAGGCTTCATTTTAAAGTACTATAAATTATCTATTAAATTTTTAGAATTTATTATTAAATAGTTATTAAGATATTTAAATGTGAATTTTTAATTTTTTTATAAGTTTTAAAGTAGAGCACTTACTTGTGTAAAGTACTTACTTATAGAATATATTATAATTTTTAAAATTAACAAAAACATAATAAAAGTAAAAGCTTTTATATTTATAGTTAATTTCTTATTTTTCTTTTTTATACTTACTAGTATATATATGTACATTACTTTATTTAAGCTACTTTAATTTATATAAAAACTATTTTAATTATAAATTATATTTACGTATTAATATATAATTAAGATTAAGTACTTTTTTTTTAATATATACTAAGTTATTAATTATGTTAAAGTAATAATATATAAATAAATTTAAATACTTTTTTATTAATTAGTATAAAAATATACTTTAAAAATTATTTTAGGTTTTAATTATAATTAAATTTAATTTATAGAAATTAAAGTTTTAGTATAAAATTAGTAATTATTATTTACTTATTTTTATTTTAATATATGTAACACTATTTTTAAAATTTATTTATAAAAACAAAATAGTTTCTATTAAATTAAAATATTCTTAATATATTTAAATATTTTGTATTATTAGATTTTATAAATTGTAGTAAACTACAGTTATTATATATTAAAAATTATTAATAATTTTTAACGTTATTTAAATTTTTTAACTACTTAGAGTAATACTTTTAAAAAATACGTTTTATAGTTATTATAAAGTTCTGTTTTATTTTATTTACTTTATTTTATATAGCTTAAAACTAGTTAAATCTTTTTTCTATTAATATAATAACTTATTATATATTTATAAAATGGTTTTATATACTTTTTAAAATTAAAATAATTTAAAATTCTTTACTATTAATTACATTTATATATAATTACTTATATAAATTTACTAACTATAATAATTAAAACTATATATTATACCTATATAAAAAATTGTGATTTTTAAAATTTTTATAGATTTTACTAAATTTTTAACTTTAGTTAATAAAATACTTAACTTTTAATATATTTAGTATACTAAATTATATATTAAATAAATAATAAACTTACTTAAGTAAATAATAATTAATTTTTTATTCTTACTATTATTTTTATTTTATATTTTATATTTTACTAATTTAAAACTATATATTTATACTAAATTTACTTTTTATATTAATTATAAACAAATAATATTACTTTATATATTATATTTATTTATAAAATAATTGGTTTAATTTTAGTACTAAAGTAAATACTTATGTCAGAGGGCGGTAGAGTATAGACAAAGTTAGTAACTATAATAATAGTATATAGTATAAAATATATTACAAGATGTAGCTCACTAAGCTACATGTAGAAGCTATGAATAAAATATATATAAAATTTCAAAGGTAAGAGGGCTTGTACAGTTTGTACAGAAACTTTATACAGTACTTAATTTAAATAAGCTTAGAGGTAATAGTCTTTATAAAACTGTACTATGATAGTACTCTTTTCTTTATAATTATAGTTTCTATAGTTGTTTTAGAGGCTAGGCTTTTTAAAGTACTACTAATAGAACACTTGAATTACATCTACAGTATTTTTTATTTAGCAGGCAAAGGTCTTAGTTAACTCATTATATTTAGTTTATTTAACTATATACTTTAGTTATAAAGTACTATTATGGCTACAGCAATCCTAGTAAGAGTTAATAATTTTTTTAACAAACTACTCCTGTTCACTATTAATCTCTATTAGTGAAGGGGGTAGTATTTACTAGTAGAGTAGCAAATCAGTTATAGTAAAATAGAGTAGGCTAATATAAAACACGTTATAGTAGCAGAACCTATTTAGTAATTTAAGATAGTAGGTGTACAGTAATACAGTCTCTATAACTTAAAACAGGCCTAGATTCTTTTAATTTAGTTTCTTTACGAGGCGCAGAGTTTTAATATTCTGAACATCTAACTATACAGAATCTCCTGTACAGAATAAACGGGCAGGGCGGTAGTGTATGTTTACTTAGTCTTTATAATAAGCTTATATAGTTAACAGTTTAACACGTAGGTAGTTTATAATCTCTTATATTTTAGCTACAAGCTTCTTAGAGTCTTAGCCTTGTACAGAGTAAATAGTAGCTAACAGTTTAAATCTAACTTTTAAGTGGAAACTGTAATTTACAAAAAATAGAAAAATAATAGTACTTTTTAAGTAGGTAAAGTTTAGAGCAAACTCAGCTAATAGTAGCTATTTAAACTAATTATTCTATAAGTAGCTAACATATAATTATAGGTATAACAGCAGAATTATAATTTTTAGTTAGTAGTTTAGGTGCTTTTAGAATTTAGAGATGAACTAAAGTCTACAGTTAAAAAAAACAGTACTTAGTAAGCTATAGAGCTTTTATATATACATTAGAAATAAATAGACAATATTTTTAGTGTTATAGCATGTTCAGCAGAAAATCAAGTGCTTTATTTTTGTTAAATAATAAATTATAGTCATCACGGCGTTATAACGGCTGCTTGGTAATAGATAAATAATAAAGTCTATAAATATGTTCTTTTAAGTACGGTCTAGAACAGGCAGTGGTTTTAGGACTCTTTAATAGGCTTCTCTTAATAGAACAGCATGATAGTAGGTATAGCAGTTATAAAGCTAGTAGATAACGAAATTATATATACAAGGCTAGTAGTACTCATAAAATAGTAGTTTATATATTTTATTACAGCCTATGTGGCCAGCAACAGGACTTTTGTAGTAGAAATAAAGTAATTTAGCTTTTAGCTTGTTTGTATTAGGTACATAGAGCCTTTCTTTATACTATAAATATCCATTTATTTCAGCACACTTAGCTAGTGTTAGGTATTCATTTTTACAATTTCTATTCTGTAAGTTAGTTAGTACAGAGTTGATTACGGGATTAATACAATAGCCTTTCTAGAATAAAGTCTAGATCCTTAGTAGTAGCAGGTTTTTAGTCTGTTTAGGTTCTAAAGTAGTAGTAGGTTTAGTAATAATAGCAGCAGAAATAGAAATAGAAATAAATTTAGTAAATAGTAACAGTTTAGCAACACGTTAATAGAGCTAGTTACAAGTTATTATAATAATTCTATAAACAGAGATTTCTAGTAGATTAAAAAAGCGAACTAATTTTTTCTTATAATTAGTTACGGCAGGTAGGATAGTGGCTGGAAGTAATTCCAAGTTTTCTTACTTTAAAATAGTCTAGTTTTAGTAGCGGAGCCTTTTATCTCCCTTTTATAGTAAGTTAGCTAATTTTCTAGTTAGAAAGTCTGGCTTTACGCCTTGCTTTCCAGAACAGTATATAATTTTAAAGTTAAAGCAAAACAGGAATTCAGACCAATAAGTTTAGCAGTGGTTTAGTAACTTTATTATCATAAAGTACTTTAGATTATAGTAGTTTGTAATTACTATAATTAGTAAGGCGCATTCTTTAAGTTCTGGTTACTATTTTTTAAAGTAGTAAATAATTATTAGTAGTTCCTTATTATAGATCTTGTAGTTACACTCTGTTATTAAATACTTTTTTGAAAAGAATGCTACAAGCTGTAGAATATTATCGATTTTATATTATAATAGTATTCCTGTAGAGACGTAGTTAGAGGCGTTTGTTTTAATAATAACTTTTTTTTTCTAGTTAAATAGTGCTAAAACAAGCGCTGTAGTAAATACTGTTTTTAGTTTTTAAAAGGCTTTTTTACAGTTATTATTTTAATTAAACGGTATGTTCTTCTGCGTTAAGTAGACTAGCAAAGCAGTAATACAAAAAATTTTTTATACAAAGTAGTAGTAGAAGTTTGTAAAGCTAATAAATGTCTGTACATTTGTAATGTAAGTTGGCGTTGTTTAGTTAGCTACTGTCTTAATTTTTTTTAGATTTATACGGATACCATCACGGCCTATAATTAGGCCTAGAAATTAGATTTTAATTATAAAGAACTCACACTTTTTTGCTTTTGCGTGTAGGCCTGTCTTTTATAGGCTTTTTAGTATCAGGCAAAGGTATTTTTATGTTTAGTATAAGTATAGCTATAGACTAAAATGTTGTTCATATAAATAGTACAGAAACAGTCTAGATATTTCTGTAAAATATTATTTATATACTGTTAGAAGGTAGTAAGAGTACCTGTTAACTCAAACGGTATTACTAGTGTTTTATATAGGCTAAAACAAGTCTAGAATGTAGTAAACCACTCTTAGTTAGCTTTAATATAAAGGTTATTAAAGGCTTATAAAATATTAATTTTAGAGAAGTATTATATTCTCTTTAAGTTATTTAATATTTTCTTAGTCAGCAGTAGTAGGTAATAGTTCTTTACTATAATTTTATTTAGTATATAGTAGTTAACACAGAATTAAAGTCCTCTGTCTGTCTTCTTTATAAATAGAACTAGAGATACAGTTAAAGAGCTGCTAGAGCAAATAAACTTTTTTTAAAGATTTTTATTAAGTTATTCACAGAGCACTTGCAGCTTCATACGGGATATTAAGTATAAATAGCTAAAGAGTAGGATTTTCCCTTTTATTAGCTGGATATTATAATCGTACAGGCAGTGCGGCAGCAAGTTTTCAGCTTCTTTTAGTAAAAAGAATTAACAGAACTAGAATAGAAATTTCTAGGTATCAGGTAGAAGCTTCTCCCACAGGTCTATACTCTTAGTTACGGTAAGAGCTTACTTAATATTTTTTATAGAAGTAGTAAATAGGTAGCAGCTGCCGCGGCGGGCGTATACAGCGTAGGCTTTTAGGAATATAGAATAAACATCTAGCTTTCTACAGTCCTTCTAGTTATAGTAAGATTTAGGGGTTAATTTCTATGGGATAGAGGCGATTCTACGGGTCCGCGCTGGGGCAGACAGGATTCCGTAATAGTTACGGCAGAATAAGCTGTTAAATGTAAGAGTGTTTATGGCTTAGTTAATCTAAGGGTTATAGCACCGCAGCTAGTACACTCCTAGCATAATAGAGTATGATCCTAAGGTAGTCGCGAACAGACAGATTATTTTAGTATGGTTATTAATACGGAGTTTTACAGTAATGTATAAGGTAACGGGTCTGCTGCAGAACTTAGTTCTATTCGTAATGTTAAGGTAGAATTGCCTCTTTAGCTGTTGTAACTGGAAGCTTATAGAAATAGCCTAATTTTAGTCAATGAAGTCTCCTTTAGCTCTGCTATTAATAAGGCTATAGGTAGTGATAATGTGGCTAGTAGACTACGTCGGGTATTTAGTAGTAGCAGAGATTAGTTTAGTAGGTAGTATGAGGGCGCGGGACCGTAAATTAAGCTCTTCCTTAATTAATATCTTGTAGACAGTAATGGCGGAGATCTTATAGGAGTGCAGTTTTAAAGCCAGAGCGTGACTTAGCTACGGCTCAGAGCTTTTACTAGGCTACGTGGTGGAGAATATAGTGGGGTACGGAAGCGGGCAGAAGGGCGGATAGAAGATAGAGGTAGCAAACCAGACAGCGTGTAGTTAAAGGTACTTCAGAACTAGCGGGTGTTAGGGTAGGAGTAGTGGGTAATAAAATGGCTTTTTAAGCCGCAGCGGTAGCATTCGCGGCGTTCCTTATAGCCCTGGCTTAGGGAATTTAGTCGGCGGTGACAGCTCAGATCTATGGGTTCAGCAGTAGGGGCGGTGGGGATGGCTGTTAGTAGAAAAGCGGTACGCTTTTGGGTCATAGGCTGGGAGTTACGGGTCCTATAGCTACTTGCGGAAGTAGCTAGGTCGTAGTAGCAACAGCAGTTCTCAAGGTCTTGTAGGTGGTAAGCTAGCGAATAGTACTGGTAGTTCAGTGGCGGATTATGGAGCAGTATGTCCCATAATTCCTTAGAGACGGTGTTCTCTAGGAGGGTCGGCAGTGAGTCTTCAGACAGGCTAGATTCAAGGGCTAACTGTTGGAATTCTGCTAGGAAGGCACCAAATTCTTGGTTCTTCTAGCGAAGTTTAAACAGATCTTGTTGGGCATTACGGGCTTGATTTGGGTCTCCGTAGGCTCACTCTAGGATTTCTAGTATCGCAGGGTAGTCTGGTAGGCGGCAGACACCGTTAGTAATGTACGGAAGAACTTGCTTGTATGGCGTATCTTCAAGTCGTCCATTTACGTAGGCCATGCGGGATTCAGCGGTAGGGAAGCGGTCTCGATTTAGAGTCATCTTCGTGTAGATTTGTGCTGTAAAGTGTCGAAGGTCATTTCAGTTACTACTAAACCTATCAGGGTCAGGTAGGCGTTCAGAGAGGGTGCGGGTTGGGGACGGAATAAGGGTGGACGGAGAAGGGACGGTTGCAGGCGGTTTAGTTTCGGTCGGAATAGCAGTAGGAACAGGGATGGAGACGGGAGCAGAGGCAGCAAAGGCAGCAGAGGTAGTAGGTATTAGGCTTCCAGACCGTAGCTGTACGCGTAGGTCTGTAATCTGCTCTTGGGCTTTCTGTAGCTCCTCCTTCTAGTAGCTACGGACTCCCTTAAGCATTGTGACTTGCTCACGGAGGTCTGCTATCTCCGCCGCAGTAGCAGCAAGTCACTGTAGTTAGTCTTCATAGATGCCATAGAGAACTGTAATATAGTCTAGCCATTCTTGTAATTGTTCCTGTGTAAATTGCAGGAATTCATCTTTGTTCCGCGGGACTAGCAGGGGTTGCGGAGCTGACATGTAGGAAGAAGCTACGTAATATTAGGGGGCGGCAGAGTATGGACAAGGTCGGCAACTGTAATAACAGTATACAGTACAAGGTATATTACAAGACGTAGCTCACCGAGCTACATGTAGAAGCTATGGACAGAATATATACAAGATTCTGGAGGTGAGGGGGCCCGTACGGTCTGTGCAAAGGCTCTGTGCGGTACTTAATCCGGACAGGCTTAGAGGTAACGGTCCCCACAGGACCGCACCATAACAACTTAAAAGTAATTTAATTATTTTAATAGTTATTATATTAATAATGCTATAACTTACTATAATAATATAATATATAATATACTAATTTTACTTTTTAATTTAGTAAATAAATTAACTATAATAAATATAAAGTAATATTTATATTAACTTTATAAATATGTTATTTATTTAATTTTTTATAATTTATTTTTTTTATTTTGTTTTTACTATAGTGTACTCTAAAGTTAAATACATATTTATTAGTATTTTAATAAAACTTATTAAATTTACTTTACTATGTAAATAACTTTATTTTTTAAATAACATTTTTACTTAAAGTTTTATAAGTATTTTTATTTAAATATTTATAATTTTTTACTATTATTTAATTTATAAAAAACTCTTTTAAAACTCTTTTTTGGTATTTTTTTAAGCTTTAAAATTTTTAAATTTATAAAACTAAATAATTATTATATTTTTTTTATTAGCTTCTAAAAATTATATAATATTTTAAATTAGTTTTTAAACTTTAATATTTTTTTACTATTTATTTACTAACATTGTTAATTATTAAATTGTAAAAATTACTAAATTATAAGACTATTTTTTAGTATTATAAATAATATATTAATTTTTTTTAAATTATAATACTATAAGCTAATTTTAAATAATAAATATATTATTAAAATCTTTTTTAAGTATAAAATAAGTTTTTTATTATATTTTCGTAATTTACAAGCACTATAGTAATAAATAGCTAAAGTTAAAACTTTTAATATTACTTTTATTTACAATAGCTTGTATAAAATTTTAGAAATATTATAATAGTTTAACGTTTTTACTAATTATAAAACTTTTTTTTAATATATTTAATTTTAATATTATACTTTTTAACTTCTTTAGTATTATTAGTTTGTAATTCTTTAATTTATTTACTTAAAGTATAAATTTTCTACTAAGCTATTTTAGTTATTTTAATTAATTTAACTATACTTTTAATTATAAGTAAAGTAAATTACTATTTAAATTAATACTATTATAATTTAATTACTAACTATTATTTTTCTACTTATTATACTATTTTTAGAAGTGTTTAATACTAAGTTAATTAAAAAAAGAAACTAGTAAAGGTATTAAAAAGTTAAATTTATTTAACTTAATAAAAACTATTTTTAAATTAAATAAAAAACCTTTATAACTTTAAAACAACTTTTTATATTATTATTACTTAGAAATGTTAGTTAAAGCTTTATATAAATACAAAAGAAGTTATTATTCATATTATAATTTTAACTATTATAAATTAAGTTTTAAATAATGTTACAAAAGGGTTTTTTTTTAAAACTAAATACTATAATATTTAAAAGCTAAAAAATATATAAAAAATAGCTAAATAGCTATAGTAAAATAATATTGTGTTTTTTTAGTATAATATTTAAAATTTTTATATAATAACTACTAACGTTATATTTATTTATAATAAGTAATTATTTTATTTTTATTATATTTTTAGTATTTAGCTTAAATATATTTTTAAGTTATATAAAATTTAGCTACTTATTTATTAAGTTTATTTTACTAATAATAACTATTTAGTTTTTTAAAACACCTATATTTATAAAAAATACCAAAAATTTTATTTTAATATATTAGTAAGTTAAAAATGGTATTATATTACTAGGATATATATAAAAAAGTAGAAAAAATAAAGTAATAAATACTAAAAAAAACCTACTAAAAAAAAGAAAGGTACTAAAAACAGAAAAAAGAATAAGTACTATAAAAAAAGAGTACTAAAAAAAGTTACTAGAAATAAAGTATTTAAATACGTTAATAAGTATTAGTCAATTAAAAGCTAGTACTATTTTATTAATATAAGTATAATAAAAAAAGAAAATAGAGTACTAAATATATATTAAAAAAAATACTAAAAACAAAGTATTTAGTAATTTAAATTATAAAAACTAGTTAGTAGAAAATTTATTATTATGTTTATTTTTAAAAAGTATAAAACCATAACTTTTTTAAATTATTTCATTTAAATTTTTTTTTATATACTTACTATTATATTAAAAAGTGCTAATATTAATACTAATTATAAATTTTATAAATTATTTTAATATAATTAAAATTTAATTTTAGTTTAAAGCTAAATTAATTAATAATTATAAATATAAGTAACATTATATTATAAATTTTTATATATGTAATAACTATACATTATAAGTAAACTAAAATATAAAAAGCTAAATACTAAACTTTAGTATAAAAAGTATATTAACTTTTAAATTTTTATAACTTTTTTATTTAGTTTTGTATAGTTTTAATATAGTACTTTATTACTTATATTTATATGTAATTGCTAAAACATTTAAGCCAATTATAATAATATACTTTATAAATTATATATTACTTTATTTTATATAATATATTATGTATATAGATAAATAGATATTTATATATAGTTTTAGTTTTTACTTATTTTATTTAAACGTTTTATATTTTCACAAGTTAGTATATATAGTATTAACTAAAAAAATTAATTTTTATTATTTATATTATATAAAGTATAAGTTTTAAAATATTAGTATTGTTATAGTAACTATTTATAATATAAAAGTTTTCTAAAAAAGCCTTTTCTATAAGCTTTTTTTTTATATTACATATTTATATATTAGTTTCACGCTAGCACATAAGCTCTTACCTTAAATATTTTAGCTTATAATTTATTATGTTCTTTTTTTCTTCACGTAATGTCTTAAATTATTATCTAGTATTATACTTAGTAATTAATTAATACTTTTATAATAAGTATATATAACTAACTATTACTAATACTACTACTAATACTACTACTACTACTAATAATTATAATAATAATGATAATAATAATAATAATAATAATAATAATAATAATAATAATAATAATAATAATAGCTAAGTTTATTAAGTTATTTACTATTTAGTTAAGTAGCTTAAAAGTATTAAATATTAGGTATTTTATTAGTTATATTATTATAGTCGTGAGTATAATCGGTTTCTAGTTTTGCAAATTGATTTGTTCTCCGCGCACGGACGGCTGGGCATACGCTTAGCCTAAATCGTCTAAGAACTAGCAGGGATTAACCTTGGATATATTAAGAAAAAGTTCTGATAAAATGCAAATAACTCTTAATGGTGGTGGTTAGGAATGAGGCTGACATTCATACAGAGCTGAAGGACTGTAGTAGCTTGACCACGGCCCGGTGACCGTTATTGGCCGCCCACGATAGCGGCGTCCGTCTGAACGTCTTGTCTTTCGAGTTGGTATCGACCTTGCCTGTGGCGAGCAGCAGCCTAACCACGGCCTCGTGTCCATTCCTGGCCGCCCACGATATCGGCGTCCGCTCCTCCTTGTCCTTCGAGTCGACATTGACCTTACCTATCATAAGCAGCAGCTGAACCACGGCCTTATGTCCACTACTAGCCGCCCACGATAGCGGTGTCCTACTATCCTCGTCCTTCGTACCAGTGTTAACCGTACCTATCTCTAGCAGCAGCTTGACTACGGCTTGGTGCCCGTTCTCGACCGCCCGCTGCAGTGGCGTCTCACCATACCTGTCCTTTGCATCAGCGTCGACCGTACCCGTCTGTAGCAGTAGCTTGACTACGGCTTGGTGCCCGTTCTCGACCGCCCGCTGCAGCGGCGTCTCACCATGCCTGTCCTTTGCATCATGCGTCGACCGGAATTGTCCTTCAAGTCAATATCGACCTTGCCCGTCGTGATTAGCAACCTGACAATCGTTTCGTGCCCGTTCTCGGCAGCCCATGACAGTGGTGTCTGACCAGAATCGTCCGTCAAGTTGACATCGGCTTTGGTCTCGAGCAATAGCTGAACAACGTCCTCATAACCCTTCCCTGCAGCCCACGACAAGAGGGTTAGACCGTTTTGGATTTCCGGTGTCTGTAGTTGCTCTTCTCTGAATGCTATTCCACAGCTCTTTACTGCATTTTGATGCATCTCCCTTGCTTTCTCGTGCTCCCTTAAGTCTTCTAAAATTTGAGCAACATTCCATATTCTGATCACATTCCTCAGCTAACTAACCAATCCCTTTCCGGACGATCCCCAGTTACTCGTCTGTATCAAGTTGTCGTACTTTTCCGGCTCCAGCTCCATCCCGGAGGAAAGCTCCCAGTTCCATATAAGTGAAAACTCTCAAACAATAGATACAGATTATAAAGCACCAACCCCCTTGACATTTATACCATCTGTTTGTGTGTGCTCTGGAGGTACAGCTGCGATCATAATAATCATAAAGTAATCATTACATAATCTAATGACAATTAGTTTTAAGGTTCCTTGAAGAAGGCAGATGAAATCTGCTTCTTCGATGGCTATCGCTGATTTCAGGAGATTCCACCAAGCGCTGTCGTCTGTAACAACTGATGTGTTCTGAAAAATGACTTTTACCCTTTGCCCGCCTGATTCCGTATTGCTCTCGACCTAGGACGCCTTCCCGAGAATGCGGCCTTTGCTTTTGATAAATGCTATCTCTATGTCCTTCCATGTGTTAACAGGGACTTGGTTATTAAGAAGAAATTTAAGGAGGCGGCGCATAAGGTCTTTCCACTTGAGATGATAGTTGGGTTCTAAGCCAGCTACGTTGAGGTCGTCCGAGCACATACCAAGTTAGGTATATACCTTGTCGTGGAATTTTATAGCCTTATGGGCATGGTACATATCCAGCAGCTCACCAAGTGAGCATATAGCTAGCGAGAATCTCCCTCGCCTCTGTGACATGTTTCTGGACCGGAATATTGCTCCTCGGATCAAGAAGGCAATCTGAGTCATGGCGCCATCTAGGGTTTTGCCTAAAGAATCTAGACCTGAGCAGAAGGCATGGCCGTCTATCTCTGTAGAGCCACATATGATCAACACGTGCCGAGCAGCAGCCATCTCTTATGGTACCTTAAACAGCATTTAGTCAATCTAAATAACACTTATAGATTTAGTTTATTACCCAGACCCGTCGAAACCACGGCTGTTGAAGCAGTTGTACAATTGCCTGTTGGGCTAATTCCGCTCTTAACAACCTTGCAGAATTCTCGCCTATGAGACGTATTGCTTTAAGCGCTCGATCGCTATTATCTTTAGCTTCCCCAAGCCAAACAACGACACGGCTCGC
This sequence comes from Zopfia rhizophila CBS 207.26, assembly GCA_010093925.1. Taxonomy (NCBI): domain Eukaryota; kingdom Fungi; phylum Ascomycota; class Dothideomycetes; family Zopfiaceae; genus Zopfia; species Zopfia rhizophila. The sequence continues at coordinate 121,229 of ML994731.1, read as the reverse complement.
TTTTGCATAGATTTCTGCCATCAATAGGATCTGGCTCTCTTTCTCCTTTTTGTCTCCTTGGTCGATGCAAACAGCATCTACCCAGATGATTCAAGGACAGGTGTGGTTTTGGAGATGTAAAAGCGCTGCATAGAGGTTTTGCGTAATATTCGAGTTCTGATTGGCTATAATAATAGATCGGGGTTTGTCTTTGCTACCCCAGACATATGACAGTGCTTTGTATGGATGAGATGCAGTATCTGAGCTTTGTATAGGATACTCGAAGAGTTCGTATTGTAAGCTCTGTGTGTCTTTTTCGCTGGGTAGCAGTCGGAGTAGGCGGATGCTTGTCGGCGAAAGTTGAGAATAGCGATAATCTGACATGGTACTGGAATCAATTTGGCGAGGGGGAACTTTGGGTTTCGTCTTCTGATATTCTGTTCAGCTACTGTAGTTACACGAGTGAGGCCGAGCAAAGTAACAACTGCAACGACCGGTGAATCACGTGCGCTGCCTTTAAGGGCTTGTCGATTGCACTTTAACGCGTCTTCACTTCAGACATGACCCCTGCTAGAGTCTAAGACGATTTAGGTAAAGCGCATGCCAAGAAGGCCGTGCGCGGAGAATAATTCAGATGCGAAAGCGGAAACCGATTCTGCTTGCAACTGTATTACTATTATTACAACAATTTTTTTAAAAAGTAAAGAAATTATAGGTTTAAAAAATAGCTTAAAAATTTAATATATATGTTTCATAGTTATAAATAGTATAAATATATAGTAAAAGTTGTATATAATTTATAAACACAAATAATAGCTAAAAGAACATAATATACAAATCATAATTCAGGAAAGTAGTAAAAATAAGGTAATATATATTACGTATTAATTTGTAAAATAAAGCTTATATATTTATCTTTTAAAATACTAATAGAAAACTAACTTATTAATCTATTTTGAATTTATATTAATCTCAATTTTTCTAAATTAATTTATCCATATTTTTTATAGCATCTTTAACAAGATCAGGAAGATCTTCTTTAACTGCATCAATAGCCTTAATTTTAAGATCACCAACGACGCTTTTAGCTTTTTCTTCGAATGTTCCGATTAACTCCTTTGCCTTGCTTTCAATTTCAGACTTAAGATCGGCGTATTCGTGAAAAATATATATGCACAATCCAAATGAACAGAGGCTAATTGCGATGATAATAAAGGACATACCAAACAATACTGGTCTGTCTTTTATATGACGATGAAGGCGCTTAAGAACTTCGAAATCCATTTTATTTTCTGTAGTGCCTTTCTAGACAGGAAAAATGATATTATATATATATTTTTAATGCTAACTAGCTGATTACGATTGCATAAGAATAAGAAACAAGCTGTTACAAATCCATAAGCATTCTATACTAAGCTATCTAACCGTTTTATGCATTTCCCTACGATTTAAGGATTACAGTCCTGCTATGTGACAAGGGCATGGGACCATTGCCGGCAGGGACTTATTGGCTGATCGGGCGTACCGTTGGCGGGAGCTTCTTTAAGCTCCCGGCCGGTAAAGCCCCAAGGAAGTGTGCACTCTCAACCAATTGTATACCCAAGTGGTATTGCGCACATTCGTTACTTTATCAACAGCCCCTCTCCCTCTATGCCCTAATTAGTTGGTGTCACGATTGGTGCTGTAGCCTACACTAGTCTACTGCCGCCTACGCCAACTCTCTACTGCCTACGCTACTTGTTTACTGCCTGTTTGCAGCCTGCTTGGCACTCGTCTGCCTAGTCACTCATTTATGTATATATGTCTCCTAGATAGCTCTCAATTATTATCAGGTTGATCATGACTTTACTCCAGTGCATTTGGTTACAGTTGGAGCCGGCTGATGAACTGAGCTGATGGCGTTCTTAAAATCTTTAGCCAAGTCGAGCTCCTAGAAAGTAGAACACTGTAATACGACCTTGTATATCCCCATCAAGCTGGGATTCCCTCTATGAAGAGGATAACAAGGTTTGCGGGCAGGTTTTCAATTGCTGATAGCAGGAGTAACCCCATACTCTCCTATAATATCCATAACAAACAAGAGAAGAGAATAATTGCGGTTACTTGCGTGGTGTGGGCTTAATCAAGGCGAGTAATATAACCTCGCGCCTCTACGCTTGGCCTGGGTTCTTTCGATTGTGCCGTTGTGCAGACGAGGGCACTTTGCAGACTCAATTTCGCAGTCTGTACATACACTATCCATCAAAAGGTCCACAAAGGGTTTCTCGAGGGCGAGTTAGACGGGATTATTTCATTTCAGTGGCTCAACGCCCACAACTTGCGTCATGCACTTCGGTCATGCTGTTTAATAGAGTGCAGGAAATGTAGGAAATGCAACCACCAGCGCGGATCCTAGCCCCAAGGGCAGCCACTCTCAACTGCCGGCGCAGTTAAGCTGGTTCGCGTGAAGCGTCATGCCGAGCCAAACACAACTTGGTCTTCAGCCCTTTATAGATCTCCCTTCCACCTGTTCCTCTTTTTCCTAGCTTCGAGAATGAGAGCAACTCTCTCCAAATTGACCTTGACCACGTCTCTCCACTGGCCCATCTGTGTTGTGAATGAAGGGAAAAGAAGCGTCAATATCCTCCTTCACATTCTACCTACCCCCATCTACGCACTAATGCAGATAGGATGGTGGCAGTTAGTGGCTAGTAACGAACCCACAGCCCATCATCAAAGTTGATGTGCTATTCCTTACAAGGATCTTTGTCTACGGTCGGATCAGCTATATAGCTCCTATTACCGAGCAACGTCTATATATCCTTCATAACTGCGTCAGCAGGAGAGTTGACCTTTTTACTGCTCGCTTACAGCTCCTGTGGGATCAGTACATGTCTTCCCTCCTTACCTGGAATTGCATACCAACCCGACGGCACTTTGCAGGATGTACCCGTCAGTGAGCGGCTGGCGGTAGAATAAAGACACGCTGGTATGGCTCGGACTCAGAATGAGTAAAGTGGAGGAAGATTTAAGGCTGAGAGAAGAGGACCTTGAACGCCTTGCTTCAGCAGTGGCCTAATCGAGGACGGTGTTCTAATCATCGACTTAGTGTTTGAGTCACATAGCTTCATACTGACATTACCGGAGGGGGCTGGGAAAGGAAAGGGTTGTCTTGCGTAAGGAGATATCGCTGCGAGATTCCTGGAAGGCTTTCGGATGTGGCACAATCCCCTAGCTTTGGCGCACGGGCACGACAATGCCTTCATTAATCACTCGGCAGTAGGCAAAACAGTCCTTCCGCACCAAGAAACGGTCTTTCAAACCCCACTATTGTGGTGATTCCGGGTTTCCGATCAGGCAATTCATGCGCCACCGCCCGCGTGGCCATCTTGCGAGTCACGAGCGCGCCAAAGAACAGTTAATGGTTCGATTATTCATGAATTATACATCATGGAGCAAGGATCTATGGATGTAGATGTATCTAATGGAGGAGGTCATGTTTTGGCAGCTAGAAGTACTCCTAAATATTGTCTTTGAATGAATATTGATGATTGCTCGAAGGTAATGACTGGTTAAGCACTTAATAATCAAATATGTAGTAATGACAGTATGGCTCATCAATGACCCATGATGACGTGTGGAGTCGTCACCTTTGAGTGCTGCGACCCCCAGCGCAAGGTAGCAAGGTTGCGTATCGTGGCTATGCCAACAGTATCCGTCCTAAATGACACGCTAACGCTTTCGAGGTGGCTCCACAAAGCGTGCGTTGTTATCCCGGGCACCTGGGAGCGCTGGTGTGTTCCTTGTTTCGAGAAGTCGGAATCCCTTACTAGCTCTATGAACCTCCCTGTCATGGTGCAAGAAGGCGAAGCACTGCACTATACATAAATATAGGCTATCTGCTCATGCTCCAATCTCATTTAATTTGTCTAGAGAAGCCACGAACTCTTCCAACCTGTACGAGTACGGCCTCGCACCTTAATTGAAATTAAGATCCATCGAGATCATGCGAGACGGTTTTAGGACGGGCATTAAAATTCCCATTCATTAGAATATCAAGGTGTAGCTTGCTTGGGGACATTTCCTTTTCGAAATCTATAATCACTAAAGAGCAGCTACTGCCGTTTAAGTGGCTTCAGAACCGCATCGTCATCCAGCTATTCGTCGTTGACTGTCAAAGTAGAAGCTTTCTGGAGGAACCTATAGGAGTGCGTGTGGTGTTCTAAATACTGCTCCCCGAACCATAAAACGAACACCAGGGCCTGGGCAGAGTTGTATTTCTACATTCAGGTTACGGATGATTACGCCTTATTTATAAGATTGGAAGCATATGGTAAGGTTTAGTAGCCCATTCATAGGATCCATAGAACATGTTAAGTAAGGCTCACGATCGGATTTTGACAATGAGCTCCAGTGTAAAAGTATTTAATATTGGACATTTATTCAAAATAGGTATCACGATCAGAGTATGGCCGAGACTAAAAAAGAGTACTGGTACCTATACCCGTGTAATCATAGACTTACTCGGGCAGAACTTCGCGGGATCTTGATAAAACACAACGTATCTTTTAATTCAGAAGGCAAATGGGATGAACTCTACGCCTTGTTCGAGGTTAGTGTCTACAAATACCGCGAGAATATAATCAAGGACTACGGAAACGTAAAACGGTCAACGGAAGGCATCGAAGACGTCCCTTCTAGTTGGGTGAGAAATGAGGACTTCAAAGATGACGCGAAGTAAGTACTCTGAGGAAAAATAAAAGCGAACTACTAAGGTGGTATTTGAGAAGATATTCTGAGTTTTGAGGCTAGAGAATGTGTAAATGATATGGAAACGTAAGAAGTATACATTGGTTGCGGGTTTAGTTGTGTTTTCTACAACTTAAATCTTTGAGATGCCTTCTATTTTAAAAATCTAATTTGTTTTTACAGCGTTGATTACGGTCCTATGTGCATGAAGTCCCAATTGACAAATCGCCTCCAACACCGTAGTGCCAGAATAGCCTGAGTCCACGAAATATCTTCTTCCCTTTACTGTTCGTGCTCCTAGCGAATTACGTTCGTTTCCGAGCGCCCTATATAATCTTAAATCAATTGTTCTTTTACTAACGTGCTTTTCACAAGGGTCGCAATTAAATATTCAAGGCATACAATCCCAAAATTTGATAAAAGGAATAGTACCTGCAAACACTAAACAACCTCATCCCTCCCCTTTCTAGATTCACTCCCTGAATTCCCCAACCTCTTCTTTCCACCTTTATGTCCATTTCCTTGCTCGTTCCAAACAGCCCGCCTGAGTGTGACGTACAAGGAAAGTACTTTCCCTTGGCCAATTGGCCCAGGTATCCATTTCAGCATTCCAACTCTTAGTTAGAAGAGAGAGAAATTAAGTTTTTAGGGTTAAGTAAAGACTAAAATGCGACTTACCTCCTGCAGGGCTGATAAGATTAATATGGGCGTAGTTGACATAGAACTAAGCTTGTGAAATTGCGGGCAAGAGCATGGATTGCTTGACCTTAAGTAATTACCTCTCTAGAGGCGTCGTTCTTGGGATTGTGAACTTCCAAGCTGTATCACTTGCTACAGTGAAGGGTGCAACCTTAAACTAGTCTGCATCCCCCACGTAGTCCTCCAAGGTTTTTCCTTTGGGCGCTTTGGACATGTATATTTGGGCCGGGCGCTCGTGGAAAATACCCTATAAACCCATACTCCCTTAAAAGTAGGCAAATCAGCCAAAGTACTCACCGCACCAACAAAACTATTATTCACAACCTTGAACTCAATCTCTTCACCCGCGACAATATCCGCGGTTTCCGTCTTATGGGCGGAGTTGATTGCGTTTCGACCGTAGGTTATGTTTGAACCGTAGAACGTGTTACGGGCTGACTTGGAAGAGAGGATCTCAAGCTTAGAAGCAAAGCTAATGAGGTAATTCTTTTCATGAGCGTTGCAAACAGAGGGGTGCTATTGGGGCAGCCTAGTTCGACTAGAGCCAAGCATGAATTCTTCGACTCTGTTCCACAATGATTACGGCACAGCTAGTGGCCCGAGTTTCGGAACAGAGTGTCTTGTGACCACACCTTATTGGCACCTTTACCTCCGTAACCCGTTACATATCACCCGATTCTTTTCTTCCTCAATATTTTGAGTTGTAATTTCTGTCACCGGATGGTTGTCGTTTTGCAAACCACTGACGGCTTTTAGCGAAAATTTTGCTCTCCTTCATCTCGATACACTTTTGAAACATATTTTCGCTTTGGTAGCAGTTATAGTGGCAGGATGGCAGGATGAGCTACATAGATGAAGGGCACATGAAGGATGGCCCACCAGAATGCAGAGCTGTGTTTTCGCCTCTAAAGAAACGGCTCTTGTCTATGCACCTCGAATTGCTATTCCAAAGCTTCCAGCTAGTAGTATGATATACGCCCTATAGGATCTAGGTAAATTCGCCAAATTTGGGTTCGGATGCCTATTTCATCTTACTGCGTCACTCATCTTTGCCCCATCTAGTTTACTCGGCTCCTCTACACATGTCCAGCACTCAATAACACCACAAGCCGTCGTGGCTTTCCAAAAGGGCGATGAATTTATATATTATCAAGGGCAAATTGCACCATCAGCGGGGCGCTCACTCGTAGAGGATCGGCTTTAGAAGGTTCTAAGGCATATGGATGTCTCCGGGAAGGGATGGGCGTTCGAGCAGGTGATAAAAATGAATGGAATTTAAATTATTTTTGACCCTCGGTTTCCGTCATGTCCGCGCCTATTTATCACCACCTATGTAGGATTCCCAGGTCGCAATCTCTTTCCTTTACCGTCCCAAGGCAATCAGTTCTTCCAGTGCTACCACAATGTCTAGTCTCTTTAAGTCCTGGCTCTTATCCTTATGGCTCCTCTCCCCCTTTACGGGAGCTGCTCCATCCGCCAACCGTCCTACCATCGTTCTTGTTCCGGGTGCTTTCCACCAACCTACCATCTACGACAAAGTCTCCGAGAATCTCCGTCAAGCCGGTTATCGCCGCATCAATGCCATCCCTCTCCCCTCTGTAGGAAACGTCCTTACTAGCCGCCAACCCGACATCGACGCCGTCCGCAGCGTCGTTGGGAAGGAACTCAGACTCGGTAATGACGTTGTCCTGGTGGGCCACAGCTATGGAGGAACCGTGATTGGTGAAGTTGCTAGTGGCCTACAACAAAATTCGAACCATAGGTTAAACCTCCCTGCAGCCCCCCAGGCCCATCCCCGTGACCCGGACCACGTCGGACAGGTCCTTGGTCTTGTCTACCTCGCTGGCTATATTCCGTTGATTAGCGAAGTCGAGCATCGTGAAACCAGGCCCGACATTCGTAACATTGCACCATCTTGGTTCCGGTTCGATGACAAGGCAGGAAAGGTGTATTGGGACGGTGATCTGAAGAACTTCCCTCCAGAGCAGACTTTTTACAACGATCTTCCTGCCGAACAGGCGAAGTTCTGGGCGAGCAAACTTCAGTTCTCGAGCTACGCTGCTTTGAACGCTTCTGCGACGTACATACCCTATACCGGCGATTTTAATTGCACGTACGTGCTTGGGCTGAGGGACCAATCGCTTCCATCACAATGGGCTCAGGCCTTCATCGACCAGCCAGGGGCGAAGTTCAGGGTTGAAAAGCTGGATGCTAGTCATAGCGCGATGCTGAGCAAACCGAAAGCGGTGGCTAGTATCATTCGGAAGGCAGCTGGTGAGAAGAATGTGCAATGGCTGCGAACATGACGGGGCCTATATTCAGGATATAGAAGAGTTTGAAGGGTTTGAAGAGTGAGAAAATTTGATCGAGCTTTAGATATAAGGCATGAACTAGATGATTCGATCATACATTGGATAGAATGAGGAGAGTGAGTATCAAATAGGCTAATCCTGCGGGGTCGAAATATGCCAGTGTTGTCGTCGATAGTCGATAGTCGATAACGAATCTTTTTGTATCGATCGACTATCGAACGAAGCTGAAACCATATCGACAGTATTTAGTTAATATTTCTTGACAGCTTAGTAATTTATATTAGGTGGTTGTAGACTGGCTGTAGCTACTACCTCGCTGTCAATATCTATCCCTGATTAAGGAGGGTGATCTGCAGTGATCTTAGCCGTCAAGGCTCGTAGTTTTTCAATCTACCTATCGTTTCGTTTCACCCGAATTCCCCGAAAGGACTTCAAACACTCGATGTGCTCTGTTGCTCAGGTTGTAGCCATCACTTGTACGCTGGGCCCTTTGGTTGTACGCAACCAGAGTTAATAAAGTAGCTGTATTCATATTTAGATTGAGCCAGAGATTTCTGGTTCTTATTCCGAAGAGCAAACTTGCTCTCAATATCCTCTTCCATCTCATCTTCAACTGATGGAATGTGATTCAGCCTTGGCTCGCTGTAAGTGCCCATATATATTAGAGTTGCATAGTATTCATCCATTTCCCTGCATGCCACAGCCGTTTACAGTCGCTAGCGAAACCGGCTTCCCCTTCAAGTACAGCTGCGAACTTTTCAACTCAGCGAACTTCGCGCCCCACCTTCCACATCCGGTAAAGCGTCAGATCAACACGTTGCTCCAAACACACGTACTCCATAGCATCAATACTGAGCTTTCGTATGCTCTAATCGAAGCTATAATCTTACCCGCTTTCTAAACAGTAGAAAAGTAGCAGCTCACAAGGGTATGGCCGGAGCGGGTCGGCCGCCCTCCTGCTCGTCGTGGCGATATTCCGTGCGAGATCGTATTCGTTACCGTAAGGTATCACTCATAAGTATTCCTACTCATCTCGACCTGTTCCGTATTTGCACTAGCTTTATATTCTTCAATTTAAAGCAGTATTAAATTACTACTACATATGGTATTGCAGCCACTTGCGCTTCGCTGCTTCCCAGTGAGGTGCGACTGGAACCTTCAAGGCTTGCTCAGCAGTTTTAGGATACTCCAGGTCGTCCACCTCCTTATAAACAGAATGTAATGGTAGATTGTCGTCTTCAGATCCAAGTAAGATTTGACATCCGTTACAGGATATAGCGTTGACACTGCCAAAGTAGTACAGTTTAGGTGTGCTAATCAAGGCGACAAGCTGACGCGAGGTTATCTGATGATCAGGATTGGGATCAAGCATTAGAAACGCGAGATCGGGAAGGGCAGCGCCATGGCGTGCGTATCTGTCCTTTAGACGAGGATTCGGCTTGACAATGACGGACCAATGCCCCCACAGGTGCCATATCCACTGAAGAATTGTGAGAGTATTCTCAGCGTAAGCAATGGTGCCAGTTTTCTCCTCACGAAATCGGCGAAAGCGCTCACGAGACCTAGGGGGGCCAATTAACAATGTGCCTATCTCTAGAAATATGTAGCCAAGAGAGAAGACATCCACGGCACGTCTACGGCGCGCATCATCTCTGAGGGCCTCCGGGGCAACGTAAGCACGAGTCATTGGGCCGAAAGTGCCATCGGTGCCGGTTGTGAACTCTCCGGGAACTATTCTTGATATACCAAAATCCGTGAAATATACAGTGTCTTTCTTAATCAGGATATTGGAAGGTTTGATATCTCGATGCTTCACTCTCATCTCGTGGAGATAGTCAAGGCCCTGAAGGAGGCATCCTGTCCAGCTAAGAAGATGCTCGCGGGCTTGATCCCTTCCATTACCATTTCCCATGCTATCGACCTGGCTAAGGAATTGTTGAAGGTCTGTGTCTGCGACTGGGGCCATGATAATACCGAATACTGTTGTCCAAGTGTATGTGCTAATAAATTTTATTATATGCTGATGGCGAAGTCGACGAATAGTGCGTGCCTCCTCTTGAAGTTGCTCAATCATCTCTTGGCGCTGAGGTCCCTATCGCAGGATGACTTGCTTTCGCGCATAGCATTCTCCGATGGAGTCCTCTTTCTTCATCACTTCATCCACTGAGCCCCCCCCTCCGTGGCCTAGTAGCCGTAAACTCTGGTAAGGATCCTGGTCTCCTGGTCCAAAATCTTCATGTAGGTCTTCAGGAATGTTGGTGAGACTGTCGCTGGACATTTTTGGATCAAATGCTCCTTGAATCGTTCACTAGTCGCACACAAAAGGCCGATTGTGCTGGGTGTTGTGGGCTGAAGTAGGCGGCTGTGTATCTTAACTCGAACCCCGCAGGGCATAGCCGTTCGGCTTGGTTGGCTAGGTAAGCATACCGATAGATACAACTGAAGAATAACAGTAACCAAGCCAATTTAGCCTTCGATGCCGCCACCACAAGCAGGGAGGGCGGCCGACCCGCTCTGGCCACACCCTTTGTGAACTCGAGCTGTGATAGAGAAGTATCTTCTTGTACCGTTATAAATCACGTGCCTGTGCAAATGGCGCTTTACTCGATACGTAAGGTGGGGTGCCAAGACTTCGCTTACGAGTGGGATTGAATTGTGTTGCAGCCGCCTTCGGGGTGAAGCCGGTTTCGCTAGCGACTGTACAGAAGTCGCTTTCAAAAGTCTCCGGCCCCCCTAATTGGTTCAGCCACGCCAGCCAGCCAGCGTCAGCACTAGCAGGGGGTCCCTGCATGCCAACTCACATCGCATGAAGGTAACCCCGCACCCAAAATTATATGAAGAGATACTCCTATAGAATGTACCTTTACATTTTAAAAATATTTTACCAAAAATGACGGTTACAAGGCGTATGAGAGAGAGGCAAGCCCGCCGTTCCTCTATTCTTCCTCCACCTCCTCCACCAATCAAAAAGCCACATGCAAAACACGATCCAGCTACAAGAGCACAAGCTATTGCTCTACATACAGAAGGTGTTCCCAACTCTCGAATCCGTGAAGCAACTGGTCTTGGAAGAAGTACAATCAAAGATATTGTGAAGGAGGCTAAAGCAAGAGGTTATGATCCAGAAGTGTCCAAAACCGTCACAATGGCCCATGTTATTGATAAGCCACGTTCTGGACGTCCGTGTAAGGGAGACGAAGAGACACAACAAGTTATTATGGAGAAGGTGACACTAAATCGTTATGGGCGGGAGAAGGGCTGTGAACAGATAACTAACAAGCTTAATGAAATCCGGCCTCCGGATAATCCAATTTCAGCTACCACCGTATGGAGACTTCTAAGAACAGCTGGCTTTTGAAAGACAAAGCCAACCCGGAAACCTGGCCTTTCACCTCAAATGAAGAAGGATCGACTTCAATTCTGTCTTGATCACAAAGACTGGACTTTAGAGGATTGGAAGAACGTCATTTGGAGTGATGAAACCTCAGTAATTTTAAGCCATCGTTGAGGTGGCTATCGAGTGTGGAGGAAGTCCCATGAACGTATGGTTAAATCATGCATTCAAGAGAGGTGGAAAGGCTATTTAGAATTTATATGGTAGTCATGTTTCTCGTACGATAAAAAGGGTCCCTATCATATTTGGAAGCCGGAAACAGCTTAATAAAAAGCACAGGCTAAGGAGGCTATAGCACGTCTTAATCAAGAGTTGGAACCAATTATAAAGGAAGAGTGGGAGCTTACAATAAAGATGAGACAGCTTAATATAAAGAGGAACAAGGGAGGACCTAAACCAAAGTAGAAATAGGATGCAAGCCATGGGAAGCTTGTGCAAAGAGAAGGAAGTGGAATAGATTGGTAGCAGTACCGCACAGAGATTCTTCTTCCAAAGCTTCTTCCTTTTGCCAAAGAGTGTACGAAAGATCGACCAAATACAATTATGCAAGAGGATAAGGCTCCATCTCACAATCATCACTTCCAGGCCAAGTTATACAATCTTCATGAAGTTTAACGTCTTATATGGCCTGGTAACTCTCCAGATTTGAATATGATTGAGCCATGCTGGTGTCACATGAAGAGGAGAACTACAAGAAAGAGTGCACCTTCTTCAAGGGCTAAGATGGAAGCAGCTTGGTGCAAATGTTGGAATGAGCTTGAGCAGAAACAAATTCAGCATTGGATTGAGAGGATACCGCTGCACATTCAAAAGATTATCGAGCTTGAGGGTGGAAACGAGTATATTGAGGGGCTTGGCAAGAGGAAATCACGAAAGAAGGCTTCTGTAGAAGATCCAGAGCTAGGTGAAGAGTGGGAATGGGTAGATTAGTTACTAAGATGTGAATAGAGTAGATTTGGAACCCCTGGCTAGCTCCTGGCCAGCCCCTATCTAGTGGTGACGGGCTAGTTAGGGGGGCCGGAGACTTTTGAAAGCGACTTCTGTATTCGATGTCAACTATCCACTCTATGCTTCCAGCACGTAACGTCAGAGGTCGGATTTCCCTTGCGGACAAAGTTCTTCCTAACGGCGTCAGCGTGATGCCCCATAACCCTCATGTTGTAAGGTCAATTCCTTGCACTGTGTCAAGAATGGACACTCCCAATAGAGTGGCCTGCGAGGCCTGCAGACGCGCCAATGTAATGGGCGATTGTGAGTCGGAGTCACATGGTCTTGAGGAAACATCTAACAGCTGCAGTGGAACGTTTGGATCGGGATGTCGCAAGAACAGATTCGCCAGGCCGAAAAATGAGCATATGAAGTATCTTGACCTTTTGGAAGAAGTAAGCCGTAAGGCTACGGAGGCTCGGGTACGGGTGGAACAGCTGCGCAAGCAGAAGGGGTTCGTGGAACGCCGTAGGGCGGTGGGCGTTGAGCGAGCGAGGCAGAATCTGCAGTAGCTCCAGAGTTTGGAGGGAGGAGCGGGACGGCGTAAAGCGGAGTGAATGATGGCGGATAGAAGGCGCGTCATGCGGCTGAGAGTGCTGGGTAGTCAGGTTACGGGGTGCTGCGAAAGGGGAGCTGATAGCGTTGGTGGTAGACCGGCTCTCGTGTCGCGGAATTCTCCGGCTTTAAGCGCTTACCGCCCGATTCTCAGCGCCATACAATTTGTATACAAATCGTGAATTATAAGGTCTATATACATATTTTCTTAGTGTTTTCGACTTAGTACTTTGTCACCCGGCCCCCTAGTCTTCTACAATCCCAGAGGCGTTTTGGATAGGCGTCAATAGTGGCATTTATCTTTTCAGCCTTTAGCTGGTCAAACACTTCGTATGTAGAAACGCTCAACGCCCTCCTTCCCAGCGCGAGACACTACCAGGAGGAGGTACACCCAGAAGGAGATATACCCAAAAGGAGGTTACCCAGGAGGTTGTGCCCCCAGAAAAAGGCTGTGCACCCAGAAGGCGGATGTACACGGCGCCACGAGATTTTCCCCGCGCCATTCTTGGCAGTCGCCTTACCAAGCTAACGCATGAAGTCGTCCTCAATGTACAGCCGCGCGACAGAGGAAAATGGACTAAGGAGCATACCACACTACAGGATCTTGCTAAAATTCAACCAAGTCTCCTACAGTAGCTGCTCTCCTGCCCAATACCATTGCGGTACGTCAAGCATCTCCGGATGCGAGAAAATGAGTGCAATTCAAGCAATTCAAATAGCAAAGACTACGCTGCACGTCCACAAGACTGGCACCAGACAGACCACTTCCGTCAGTCTCGAATAAACCGCAGCGTTGCGATATTTCCCGCACTAGCTGACATTGATATATTGGCAAACAGGCAGTGGGGCAGGAAACATAATGGATTGCATGAGCAAGAAGATGCTCAGAGGGTGGTAAGAACTAAATATATATCCATCTCTCAAGCATGTGACAATACCAATTAGTCATGAAGCAACCAAGCATAGTCATGCCAAGACTTCCGAGCAGTGGTAGTCTTGCAATGCGCCAACATGATACTGGATGTGGTGTAACGAACAGGAAGAGCGATATAAAGCGGAAGGTCGCTATCAATTCAATCTGCTAGCAGCTAAGGTTTCTTCATCTGTCGATCAATCTCGTCGTAGAATCCTTCCTCTCTCATATACTCATCCCAATCAAAGCTGCGTACCTCCCTCCAAAATCGTCGCCCTCCAGCTCCCCTTTTCTCAGCCACTTTATAGCCATAAGCATTCCGGTAATGACCCTTACTGTCAACTAACCCATCTTTTAATACCTCAAGTTGTCTCAAAACCCTCTTCTGTTTCCTTTTAGGCCACACCTGGGCAAAATCTTTGTCTGTAGGTTCGTCTCCGCTGATGCTTTTCCATAATCGTCGGTCGCCATCATTATCAAAAATTGCTTTCAATTTCTCTCCAGGCGATCCGTACACAGCATGATTGACTCTGACAGACTTCTTCACGGTGATCTCTCCGAATACTTTTGTCACGGCCGAGTTCGCTTTCTGGTTTTGTGCTCCTTGATTGTGCAGTGACACAAGACCGGAAGCGAGCCTACATTCTTACTCCGATGAGGCTTGAAGTCTCGGGAAAGAGACCTTCAGGCTTCGCAAAATCAAGGGTCTGCTGGAATATCTCAAAGTGCTCCAGATGATACCATATCCTGCAAAAATCATTTTTGTCGCGTGTGTCGTTTTCAATAAATCGTCACGAAATAGTGTAGTGGGCGGTGCAGGATGCCCGGAAACTTTTCTCTTGTAAGATTTTGGTCACTAGAGTTCGGTGGCTCGTTTCCGATGCTTTCCAACTAGGAGAGGAGAGATATTTCTTCTTGGGATCCTGCTGACGAAAAGCTTAGACGCTTGCGATTTTATCTTTCAAGCAGTTAGTTTCTCATCTAGTTTGACCTTTGTTGTGATTGCCCCAAAGCAGATAAGATCATAACATGTTAAAATCATCCACGAACCTCATGAGCCCCAATTCAACGGCTCATCCTTGTATCCTTGGTCCAGGTATCGTTACAGTCCAAGTTCCCGTGGATAAGGTAGAACGAAATGGATCCTCAACGACACATTAACTCCCGGAGTTCTTGCTGTCGTTTCCGCTTTCGACCACTGAACTATTGGGATACCGTCCGATGTTGAGGGAGCTGGATTGAGATTAGCTTCATGGCTGGGAAAGTAGACGCTGACATGCCTTTCCGCTGGGAACATTGCTAGTCGGAGATGGAGATGAGTAGCTCTCTTCGTGGCTCTTATGTATCAAAAGCACGTATCTCTCTCAAACGTGCGCTTCTGCGAAGTCTTGCAACTGGCTTCTTCTCGATACCTCGATACTGCTTCCCTGTCTTTGATGAGCGACCTTCATCGAGGCCGAAATAGACAAACTCACCTCTGCCGTCGAGAAAAGAGCGCCGTTCATTTGTCCAGTTCGATGAATTTTGGCGGTATTTGGCCATGCTGGGAGTTCATGAGAAGAAGAGCCGTATTTGTGTTGCCGCCGTGTCTGACAGCGGTTGGAGTCCGGTGAAAGGATAGGTTGGGATTGAACGTTTTAATTAGCGGCAGCCCCCGCACCTCCGCTCTTGGCTATGATGAGTCATATCGAGCGCTGCACACCTTCAGCATTCATTCGAAGAGAACACGCTCAGCGAGATTCATTGGGCAACAACGCATCAGGGAAACGCAACTGCAGCGCAACGCCGCTATCCCCGACTGCAATGCAATGAGCTCGAGATGGACGTGAAATTACATGCTGCTCGCGCCGTACATTTTTAGTACAGATCCAAAAAAGGGATATCAAAATTTGGCCAAACTTTCATCTCACCCACCAATCAGCGGGCGTTGGCCTCGCAAGCCTGCCAAAATTATATCTGACCAATCAGCTATAGGTTCAATTTTTGACTTAGCTTACACAGGAGAGGCACAAACCGCAAGCGGTTTGCTTAAAAAGAGCCTTGAGGAACCAGCTTGGATTTGGCAATTTTTAAAGTGCTAGAGTTATTTATATGTTCACAACTTTTGTTTTTCGAGATTTACAAAGACGTGCGGGGTTGGGATGGGTGCATGTTTGGTGGCTTACTCTACTAGCGTGTACTGGTCACACGACGCTGGATATGTGAAACGACAGTCATTTGACACGTCAAATCGTTAACATCTATATCAAAAGCAAAGCAGTAAAAACACAGTTCATTTGCGGCATCCTGCTAAGACAGATATAATATCCAACCCGCATATTATTTTCTGAATCATGACCACTTGCCCAGTTCGGTTCGAATTCTACTGCGGAGAAGAGGAGCTCAAGTACGTACATAATGTTCCGCGGAATCTCGTCACCGTTGGAGCTCAAGCGGCACAAAAAGACGCTGGGTATGCCAAACTGTTTGTGAACACATTACAACCCATCATAAAAGAACATGAAGCCGTCTGTCTCTCCAATTCAAATGCCTTCTGCGAAAATTGTGGCTCGTTCAGAGTGACGGCCTTACAAACTCCCATGTCTTGGCTTCAGAATGTGGAGGATCCTTTTGTTGCTATATGGGTTAATCCCGTATGTGGGAAGGCCGAATGCGAAACCCAGATCCGACAGCAAGTTCAAGAGATAATGGCCAAAGTTGTAGCAGAGGGCTAGTGTCGAAGAGCGTCAGGGCCTAGTACGAGTGTGGAGATTATGGCTTGCAGAATATGTGGAAGACGGAAGGGACGATGAGATGTGGGCGGTGCAAAGTAGCGGCATATTGTGGGAGAGAGCAGCAGAGGGCGGATTGGAAGGTGCCAAAAAAAAAAAAAAAAAGTTGCATGCCCAAGGATGGGGGAAAGAGTGGAGAGAGGCAAGTTTCTTAGAGCGGAAGGTCACGGCTGGTCGGCGTGAAGAACTGGCGCCGATTTAAAGTTTGAGCGTTTAGCTTGAAGGGTAAGGAAGGCAACTTAATTGGATATGTATATCTTGTCAAACTGAATTTACTTTCTCCCTGCCTAGTCCAAGTCTGCATATTTCTTTGGAAGATGACGGTTGTGGTGCGGCCGAGTTGCGCTGTCCGAAGTCAGGGACGGGGCTGAGGTAAGTGAGGGATCTTCAGCATTAGCAATGGTTGATGGAGAAGGGCGGGCGGAGGGTAAGTTGGTATTATGTTCTGCATGGAGATCACTTCCGCCTCGCTTTGGCTCTGGCGGAGTTGTATCAATTTCTAATGGGCCTGTTGCCTCATTAGCAGGTTCCAAGACTCGCAGTCTCTTCGAGGGGGTAGACGGAGCGGCCCGGCCCTCCCAACGACTTGATCGTTTCGAAGGCGGAGTAGCGGCCGGAGTCGGTGCAGCCACGGCAGAGGCAGGTCTGGGCAGGTATGCTAGGTCAAGGACCCGAAGGGCCAGGTGGTTCGTGCCTGCTGTACGGCCGGCCACCTTTGCGGTGACACTGAGGAAAGTCCCCGACGGCGGTGTCTTGACTTTCTTCCAACGGTTGGTGTTTTCTAAGAAGCAGACCACTGAGAAGTGAACCGGAGCGGCCTTCGAGGTATCGTAGACGGATGTCTCCACTGTGAAGTGACGGAGCTCAGAGGGGTCAAGCGAGTTGTCGTCGCGCGACAGTACGGAGCCGATGACGGTCACCATGGGGCACCATTGTTCTGGTAGGTGTCGGCGGTACTCGTCGAAGTCATCTACGTCACCTGGGTGCCTGAACATGTTAGCTAGAGCCAGGTGGGCTATGTGGCCTAACGTACCTCATTAGACTTAGCGTCTGGATGTTAATCTCCAGAGTGTCGTCTGTTGACAAAGCGGTGGAGAAGCGACCTTCGGCATAGAAGAAAGCATTGGAAACATAAAGGTCTCGTTCTTCTCGTGTCAGGTAAGTATGAATGCGGGTGCGAATCGGCTCTGCGATAATATTGGGACTACAGAAGTAGTCTTCCTCGAAGATATTGATGTCTGTCTGAATCTCGACGTAATTTGGAGTGTTTTCTCGAGTCGGATCATCTGTAATGACATCGATAAAATCACGCAAGTGAATTATATTCGTAAATGTTGGTTGTCGAGACATCTTGAAAGAGAGTTAGAAAGGATGTGTGGAAAATCGTAGCAGAACATTAATCGGGTTGTGGGTTTCTATGTAGGAGCAGTTTCAAATGTTCGGCGATGTAGTCTTGCTCGTGCTGCCGGGAAGAGCGAGAGGCGTAGGGAAAAGCAAATAAGCTTAGGAAGCGATTTGCAAGTCCTTGACAGCGTTGTTCAGTATCAGGACATAGGTCGTGGCACGGGACCACTCATGAGCAACTCATAGCTGTGCGGCTCTAATTATCTGACCAATGACTCTAAGGATTGTGGGTGTAGTGATGTTTTTAATCGGGTACCATCGGCGTTCTGGGCAGGCCTGGCAGGGGGTCTTAATCGAGTGCTTTGCTGTAATTGATGGTTGTGGCAGCCTCTAGCCATCTAGACGGTGATGTTAAGGATCGTAGTATGTTGTAGTGTTGATGGTCGGCTACTTTCGGCGTCAGAGGCTGCCCGAGTCATTCTACTCATGGGGTGGGGGGTTTTTTCTCGGGTCATCTGCGCACAAGGCGTTATAGGTGGCGTCGGCCATCTGCTCACGAGATCGGTAGTATTACGTAGATGAAATAGACGTTTTGTCTATAGAAAGATCGTGTCCACGTGAAAATAACATTCGGAGAGGTCAAGTCAAACAGGAGTAGTATACTATTCCGGGGCAGGGATGAGTTGGTGGCTGTAGAGTAGGGGTACAGGTTTGGTCTGTCGTGTGAATGGAGAAGCGAAGGCGTGTAAGGGATTGAGGTATGGGAGAAAGGAGAAGCGGTCTATAGAG
Source organism: Zopfia rhizophila CBS 207.26 (assembly GCA_010093925.1). Lineage (NCBI taxonomy): Eukaryota > Fungi > Ascomycota > Dothideomycetes > Zopfiaceae > Zopfia > Zopfia rhizophila. Next base: position 102,758 of record ML994731.1, on the reverse strand, counting down.
ATGTAAGGTCAAGATATAATGGAATGATTTGGACATTAGCGTAAAAGTAGACTTAAGAAGACTGCCAGAAGAATAAGAAACGAGTGGGTATAAGCAAGAGTGATCTAAATCCCGTAGCTCTGCTTGATTAAGCCGTTTTGTCGCTACGACGCGCACAATCAGCAGAATATGGCGGAGGTATGTCTAGAGATCCGGACGTCGGCAAGTCTATTTCAAATTGTGTAGGCTGATAACTATGAATAGGTGACAGCAGAGAGAGGTGCTTCTTTAAAAAGGACAAAGCGTCTTCCCTGTTTCCGTAAAATAAGCAGTGCATGGGGAGAGGAGAAGATTCAACACTACCAGTGGGCGTTCGCAGGAGAGAAGTATTGCAAAGTGCTAAGAACTGCGTCATCACAGGTTCCAAACTGGGCGGAAGCGTCAATCAAACTCAATCAGCTAATTCTAAGAAGGATTCAAATGCGTGGAAGACAGCCACTTAAACCCTCTATAAATCCGATTAGCCTAATCGACCTAGAGAACCTGAAGAGATGGCGAGACCAGAATCCATACATCAAGATGAACGACCGCGAGAGAGTATCTCTTCATTATCGACGACTAACGCTGAATGATATACCTGATATTTATGGCTTTGACAAGTACGGGCTGGTCGTTCTGGGCGAGTTTGTATCCATGAGAGCGACGACGCTATTTCCTGAGGACGAAGATGCCAACATCTGCCTATCGGTCGAGAGCGGTGTCATCGCGCCAGTAAGGAAGAGGCAGAGGTCCGTGGAGAGTAGTCAGCCGGGATCGAAACGTGCCAGGACAGCCGTCCGTCGGGAGAGGAGTGACGAAGAACAGATGGAAGATCTTGCCAGTGTTTTGCGTAGTCTGGATGAAGATTTCGCCGAGAAAGAGCGATTGTCTCGGGAGCAGGAATGGTGCGTGCCCGTCCCTCACGCCAGGAAGGTATCTACCGTCCAGGAATTCTACAAAGCCTTCCACGACGCAAGAACTTTGCCGATATACACTTGCATGATCTGTTATCGGAAGTGTGCTAAGGCGGAGCTAGAGGAGATTGATTGGGACCGGTGGGCGAAATGCCCCGTTGTGAAGCGAGACGACTCACCCTTTGCGTGCCGACAGTGCTTCCCGCCGGGAGAAAAGATTCCCGGTTGCCTGGACTGTGTGAGGCACCTAGGGAGAGGTGCGCTATGTCCCGCAGCCCAGCTACACGTCCGGTTGGGATGCGAACATATGTTTCCGGAGGAGTTAAAGGGTCTTACACTAGTTGAAGAGAAGCTCATTGCGCTAAATTCATGTTACGGGTTTATCACAAAGCATAGCATCCAGGATGGGCACAGACAGGGTGTTACCTACCCGAGGCATGTCAAGGGGCACGTTACGGTATTCCCAAACAACGTCCAGGAGCTTGTCACCAATGTTCTCCCCCACCCGCTTCTGAAAGTAATGGATGAGATTCACGTTTCCTGGCAGGGGCGCGAGAAACCAGCGCCAAGCGATCTTGCGGCTCTACTGTCCGTGCACCGTCGCGTTGTCGAGAGGGCCCTGTTTTGGCTGAAGAGGCATAATCCTCTGTATGCCGGCGTCGTTATTGATACGGTCGAAATAGAAAGCTAGGGTGCAACACCGTATGGAGTGCCTTGTCAAATATACGATCGCCTCAAGCGAAACAAGCCGTCGGCAAGAGAGAAGATACAGACAGCACACATTGTGCCGTCGACCGAGCGGGGCCTAGAAAACCCGGGCGTGGTCGATATTCAGGAGCTTTTAGCATCACTCGAGCGGGAACAGGGCTTCTGTAGAGAAGCGGTGGCTGGTGAATCCACCTCTGCAGATGATGGTGCTGATGTGCATAACAGTGCCGGGGATCAGGTTTACGAGATCAACTCTTCTAGCATGTTCGGCCTTGATTATCGACCAGATATCGCTGATGCGGAGAAGCTGCGGTATCTCTGCGAGGCTATAGGCGAAGATGCTTCATAGAACCAGACACGGGAAAGCATATGGGCAGGATCGGCCGAGGTGCGTCATGGAGGTGCCACCGAGCCGTATATCCTCATTTCCAGGGGTGAAGAGTTTGCTGATTCCTTTGATACGCATTTCTTCGTAAAGACATTTCCCACATTATTCCCGCATGGTAAAGGCGGGCCCCGCCAAGCCGAGGAATTCATCATGAACGGGGAAGGGAACGGACCGTCCGGTGTTGAAACGGAGGCTGATGCGCGGAGTCTCGTGTTATCACAGAACATGAACCTGGAAACATGGGCCAAGTTGGTAGTTCAACGCCATGGCGGACGCTTTGCGACACACCCTGTGTTTCCGTTTCTAGTCTTTAATATGGGCGTCAGGTCAAGAAACCGGCGGGTCAGCATGGCAAGCGTGAAGAAGAAAGACTTTCCGGAGGTGGAGCGCATCGTCCGATCCTTGAATGCAGCAAGGCTCGAGAACGCCAAAGCCGAACTGGAGGCTTACAGGAAGACTACAGACAAGGAGGTAAATCAATTGTTGAGGAGCCTGTTACTGTATGGATATCGTCAGCCTATGTCAAGGGAGAACCGCTTGACTATGCGTCGAAAAATCAAGTCTCTCATAGTTCGGTACGGTATCCCGGCTATCTGGTTTACGCTCAACCTGAATGATATCATGAACCCAGTCAAGCTCAGGCTTGCTGCATATCGCACTCGCGATGCAGACGAGGCCGAGGATTTCCTGAGAAGCCTCGATCAGCTATACAAGAGGGCCCGGCTCGCGGTATCAGACCCGCTTAGCTCGGTCATCTTCTTCCATAGGGAGATCTCCATGTTCTTCAAATATTACGTGAGGATCAGGGAGGACTCGGTGTTTGGGCGCATCAGCCAGTATTATGGGGCCGTAGAGACCAATGAGAGAGGTGCACTTCACCTCCACGGTCTCCTCTGGTTTCAGGGAAACATGCACCTCAGTTCTCTTTTAGCAGATGTTCAGAGGGAGGACTAAGCTGCGTATCAGAACAAGGTAATAGAGTTTATAGACAGCATCTTTACAGAGGTTGGTCCGCAAGTCACTCCCCATCTGGGTAAATACCAAACGCAGAGCGGTAATAACAAGAGTAATATAGGATCTCAATAAAGAGGCATTTACAGCGGTGCGGAGGGAGAGGCCTGTAGCGTCAGATATATACTCACTTCTAGAAAAGAATGAACAGTTCTCCGCGGCATTTGACGAGGAAGCGAATTTCTGCGCCGGCGCCACCCAGATCCACAATCATAGCCCAACCTGCGTGAAATACTCCGCTGGGGGAGGGGGAAAGAAGCGGCAGCCTTACCGATTCAGGGTACCTTAAAAGCTAGTGGAGAAGACTTCTTTTACAGAGGACGGAGTGCTACAGATTCGACGTAGCCACAGCCTGGTGAATCGGTGGAACAAGGCAATAGCTGTTGGGTTACGACATAACCACGATATCTGCTTCATCATGACAAAATGCAAGGGTCTAGCCCTCGTCTTTTATATAACGAACTATGCAACCAAGGTGGAGGACCCGGTGTGGAAACGTGTGGCTGCAGCCAAAGAGCTATTTCATATCCTAGAGGATGGGATGACGCGGAACCAGCCGCACGGAGGTTCCAGATTGGCCGAAAGTGACGGTAGAGGCAACAGAACGCGTCAGTTTTTAATAAGAGTCGCAAATAGGATTTTCACAGAACAGGCCTTATCACAGGTAGAAGTGGTGGCATATTTGCAGGGGCATGGTACCGAATTCATAAGCAACAGTACCTGGACGTTTCTAAACATGTCCAGCCTCTACTAGCACATCTTCCGGCGATGGCGTCACTTGCAGTGCGCAGCAGGTGTAGAGAGTCTGGACAGGGAAAGAGAGGAGACAATCCTGCTTGAAGAAACGGGACAGAGAATCTCCTTTGTGCGGGCGTATGCGCATCGGGGCAAGCTTCTCAAAGATCTGTCGCTGTATAATTATATGTCGATAGTCATGTTAAAGCGGAAGGGGAATAGTAGTGTGGCCTGGAGAGAGGTAGAATTCGATAGCGCCTGGCCGTTCTCAAAGACGTGGGTACAGACGCTGCGGCAACCGGGCAAGCACGCCGCTGTCTGTTTAGATGGGTATCTAAGCATGAACTTTACTAAGGATGACGAGAATTACCACAGGAGGTACGTTGCATACGTGGTCCCGTCCCTTCAAGCCGGTTTTCTTGATAAAATGAAATCCGGAACCGTAAGGACTATGGAATGATAGGAGTGCTGACGGAAAGTTGCTGCGAATCAGAGCAGCAGTGCAACACCTTGCCATGTTCGTCCCGTGGCAGGCGTTCTTATGCGAGACGGTAGGCGATATCAATGACATCTGGGAAAGAAAGAGATTAGGCTTGCCAAGGAGGATTTCACTGTTTGCAGATAATATCCAGCTCCTCCGTCGAACTGCCGAGGATGTAAAATATGATGTTAAACAATGGGCTGCCTGGTCCGGCGAAAGCGACCTCACGGCCGAAAGAGACGACGTGCAGAGGACAGGGTATCGATCTGATAGCATTAGCAACGCAATACGGTTGATTAATGTACTAAGGAATGCCATAACTAGTAAGGAGATCACCGTTAGGTCGAAGGAAATCTTGAGAATGCTGGGTCAACTATACCAATTCCAAGTAAGCGCTCTAAGCTCAGAGGATAAGCTTAGCGTCACAATAGTTATCGAGCAAGGCAAAAGGACATTAAGCATCCTAGGGGAGCCGGGTTCGGCATCAGAGATCCCAGCACAGGAGCAGCTTCGGTCTATCAAGTCGCAGCAAATCAGCTTCTCACGGGAGAGGGAGAAGATGATCTAGGGCATTCAAAGCTACCTGGATAATAGGAGAACCGCGCATAATGCAGCTTTATACAGCAACCCGAACAGTTTTAGGGAGCAAGAAGCCCATCTTATAAGTGCAGACTCAGGCAGTCTCACCGGGGCTATAGATCCATCAGTCATTATCCAGTTCGGGCCGTCCACGTCGTTCTCCGAGGCGGGGAGGCAGCTGGCCGAGTCGTTCACGCTTAACCAAAGACAAAGCATCGCCCTCCGACTAATATGCCGCCAGCTGGACCGAATACGCCACAACAAGGTGGGAACCCCTCAGTTCTGCCAATTCATCAGTGGAGAAGGTGGCACTGGCAAGTCTCAGATCATCGCAGCCATTGCGGAGCTGTTCGCTCGCATGGGGCAATCCCATCGTCTCCTAATAACGGCCACGTCTGGGACGGCAGCGGCAAGCATTAATAGAATCACCATCCATTCCGCATGTAAGTTCTCCAAAGAGACGACGCCATAGGGAGGTCGGTATGCGGACGTGGACAGGTTCACAATGTCCGGCTCGGCTGGTCTCCGTGTCGATAGGCAGACGAAGATGGATTAGCAGGAGAAATGGCTGCTGATCATCGACGAGGTCAGCATGCTCGGTGCACGGACGTTATATGCCGTAGACAAACAGCTTTACAGGTTTCAGGAGTGCAGCCAGGACTTTGGCGGGATCCCCATTATTCTCTTCTGTGGGGACTTCCATCAATTTCGTCCAGTATGGGAGAGGTCGATCGTCCTTCCGAGTACGGCCATTCTATAGGACGAAGAAAGGAGCTTTACGGCGGAGCAGAGGCACCAACACGATAAGGCCCACGACCTCTGGAAGAAGTTCACCACCGTGGTCATACTGAATGAACAAGTCCGTGCCGCGGGGGATCCACGATTGCAGCAGCTCTTAACGCGGGTCCGTCAAGGTATCTAGGACCAGTCTGACTTGGAGTTCCTGAACAGTACCTGCTACCGGGAGGGCAGAAGGATCCCGTAGGAGTCAGGCATCACGGTAGTGACGCCGTTAAATAGGAATCGGTGGAATTTGAATGTTGAGGCGACGCTGTCCTTCCAAAGGGAACGGCATGCCCAGCTGCGGATCTTCATCTCCGAACACAAATGGACGAGTGGCGAGCCGACCGAGGAGGAAGCTCTCATGATCCTGAGCCAAGGCGATGATAGCGCCATACCAGTGCCGGCTATCTTCATGTTCGTCCCGGGGATGCCCGTCGTAGTGAATGAGAACACACATCAAGGCCTGAAGCTCGTCAACGGTGCCAGTTACGTGGCAGTTGACGTTATTCTTGATAAGGCGTATCCAGGTCATCGGATCAATGCCGACACCGTCCTCCACTTCGGCCCGCCGGCGGGGATCCTGCTGACATCGGAGTCGACGAAAGACCTCCACTTCGTTGGCATGCCCTCCGGCACTATCCTCCTGATGCCTATGAGCATCAAAATAGATTGCCAGAGGAAGCGTCCATAGCAAGAAACCGATGTTATGCGCAGAGGTTTACCATGCGTAGCCGCGTTCGCATGCACAGACTATAAGGTGCAAAGTAGGACCCTAGGCCGGGTCGCACTGGAACTGCGAGGGACCAGGACAACAAAGATCAACGGAGAAGCTGTCCCAAGCCCGTGCGACCCGTATAGCTTATACGTGCAGCTGTCGCGGTGCCGGTCGCTGGATGGCATGATGCTCCTATCTAAGGCACGAGAGGCAGATGTTGTAGGCAACAAGGTCCCGGAAGCCATGGAAGTGGCCGAGGAGAGGCTTGAAATGCTGAGCAACGCAACGATTAGGGAAGCAGAGTCCTGGGGCTGGGCGGATAAAATATGAGGTGAGGTAAGTGAAAAGACGGATTCTATGTATAGTCACGAAGCGATTTAGCGTATAGGGTGTGCGGGAAAAATGAGAGTGCTAACGTAAGGTAGTTTCAAGTGGCTAAATCACGTGGAAAAGCACGGAACCTGATCCTGATTGGTCCCAAGGAGAAAAGTGATGAGTTGCCCGACTTTTGCCCTCCCTCTAAGAGCCTTTCGTTCCTCAAGGCAAAAAAGGCCGTGGTTAAGCGGTCGCGGGGCTACATAATGTCTTGGCAAGGATTTAAGCCAATCAGCGATAGGTCCAATTTTGGAGGGGGGGGCGCGGCGCGGCCTGACTTTTGCCTGTGCCCGTCCTCTAAGAGCCTTTCGTCTCTTCGTTCCTCAAGGCATAGGTTCAATTTTGGACTTAGCTTACATAAAGACGCGACATTGGAAAACGACTTTGCCCCTTTAGTTACCGAAATGATGGAATCCTCAACCAATGCTCATATTATTGGCTAGAGATACACGGATCGTGCACCTCGATATCATACGTTGATTGAAACTCTGCTTTCGCACCATGGGGCGTGCGCAGTCCAAAGCCCAGTCATCTCTCACCACGTCTACGTTGGGAGTGTGGATATGTGCTAGTTACAAACACAAAATCTAGGGTTAGTTGCCAGTTGTTTCCCAGTAGCTTAATAGCCCGCAGTTTCTCTACACGGAAGACACTGTTCCCCGTACCTAGGAGTCTTGAACGCGGGATACTCTAACTTGGCTGCTCTAACGGTCTGCAAAAGCGTATGTACAGTATCATACCAAATTCTAGACTGCATGTCAGGATCGCCTCTGCGGGACCGGAACGACGCAGTCCATTATCAGCATCCCGTCTTCCTATCTTCCCCACCTTTTCTGTAATAGACTCCAAACTATTCGCATGTCTTCATCAGTAGTGCCACTTGCTGCTGGCTTTCGAGATTGAATGTCGAAAGGAAAGGAAGAGGAGACGTAAAAATGCAGAGCACGACAGGCAGTCCCATGTACGCCTTGGGGGATGTGCCGGGGAAAGGAAAAGGTCTCGTTGCAATCGAAAAGATTTCCAAGGGCACGCGAATTCTTTCCGAAGAGCCCATCATTACAGTACCTCGTAATGAACCGGACAGTGAACGGCTACGGACATCCATCTAACGCCCTCCCCATTGAAACCGACAGAAGTGAAGGGACGCGTCGTTCAATTCGTATTCCAAGCAACAGGAACCCACTTGCCTGCCTGACACACGCATCGACCTTCTTAATGAGATATGCAACTGGGCTGATGGACAAGATGAGCAGTGCATCTTCTGGTTAAACGGCTTGGCCGGTACGGGAAAGTCGACTATTGCTCGGAGTGTTGCGCGCAAGTACCATGAGCAGGAACGTCTCGGGGCTAGCTTCTTCTTCTCAAGAGGCGGTGGGGATGTTAGCCATGCAGGCAGGTTCGTTACGAGCATTGCCGTGCAGCTTGCGAACAGCGTACCCACTCTCCAACAGCACATTTGCGCCACTATTACAGAGCGGAGCGACATTGCAAGCCAGTCTCTCCACGACCAATGGCGTCAGCTCGTCCTGCGTCCGCTATCGAAGCAGGACGGCAACGGCTGCCAGTCCTCGTATGTTCTGGTGGTCGATGCGCTTGATTGGTGTGACGACAACATCCGGATCATTGTACAACTCTTGGCTAAGCTCTATCGTTAGAGACTGTCCAGCTACAGGCTCTGCCGAATACCGGATGCGGAGCACCATGACTTAGAGCTCCATAACATATCGCCATCGATTGTAGACCACGACATTCGTAGTTTTTGGGAATACAATTTCAACCTCATCCGGCGGGAATTTCTCTAGAGGCCGGTTCTTCCGGGATATTGCTGTAGAGGAATATAGTGATTGGCAGCAGTCAAAAGTTAAAAACGAGACTCTAAAGGTGGAATTCCAGAAAGCCTGTAATGTGGCATTAGCCGATGGATTGGACCTCAAGCAGATCTACAAGGACCAAGATCCAAGTTTCTTCATCGATAAAGGCGTGAAGAGAGGCATCGCCCGGCGCTTTGTAAGTGATATTAAGGACTGGGTCAAACGATATAAGTGTGTTGGTGAGAGAGGAACATTAGATTAAGTGTACGGCTGAATGTTGCATAATTTACAAATTTCTCTCACTTATTACTTGCTCCATTTAGAAATTCAACTTCCTGGCAATCTAGATACACCTCTCTCTCACAAGTCTTCAATGATGATACCTGCCTGCATGCCTAAAATGACCTTTTGAGCTATCCTCCTTTCCGCCTACCATATTAATGATTGTCTTCGAAAGCATGCCAGTTTTTCTTAATAAATGCCTTCAATTTAGCAAAGAACTCCTTAATTGGATTAAGGTCTGGCGAGTAGGGAGGCAAGTACAAAAGCTTAACACCAGCTTCATGGCACATCTGGTCGAGCCGCTCCATGTGATGGAAGGATGCGTTGTCCATTATAAGCACAGACTTCGGTTCTGGTCATCTGCCACAATGAGGAAGGAGCTGCTCAATAAAGTCTTCAAAAACGGCACTATCTGTTGATCCCTGAAACACGCTTGCAAGCCCCTAAGATCTCCCGAATACGCACATACTGGAGTTACGATGCGAATACTCACAGCGGATCTCGCATTAGCTGGCACTATCTCTATAATCATGCGAGATATCCGACCGAGGCATTGGAGCAAACAAGCAAGTGGCCGATTATCTTCGTCGCGCACAGCTTAGGCGGGATTATCGTCGAGAACGTGAGGTAGCTACTCCATACTTTTCCTTGCATGCTCGGCTGACCCACTCATTCACTCCAACTCTGCTCGACGAGGAGAGAAACGAGGAGGCAGGTGGACGCGATTATACATCGATACGTGGTACAGTTAACAGTCTGGGCATAGTTCTACGGAAGGCAGAGTAGGCTGAACAAGGCGGGGAATATGTATCGACGGGCACTAGATCGCTACGAGAATGCACACGGCTATGGAGACGAGCGACGTCACCTTCTCTTGTATACCCTTGCCAGTTATAGAGGTTAAACTAACTGGAATTCAAAATAGTTTCTCCCGTATGTTTCATAGTATTAGTTAGGTGAGGGATTGGACCAGAAATGTAGGAGAATGGTAGATGGCTGCAGCGTACAATTATAAAGGCTGTGTTCTCAGTGGATTTAGGGGTCCCAAGATACTAGCACTGTGACTCTCTTCACTAGTACTCAAATATATAGTACTAGCGGGGTACGAGATGAGAATATTATAGCATCTAGGTTGAGGTGCGCAAAAGCTCAATATTAAACCCAGCTCCGGGGGTGGAACGCCAAGGACTCGGTTCGCAGAGCGGGGCAAAAATTTATTCGAGCCACATTCGAGGGGAAGCCGGCTTCGCTAACGACTGTAAGATGTTACAGTACTTCTAGTTACGATAAGTCTATATCTTGTATTTTTTTAATAGAACTCTTCTAATTAAAATGAAATTTCTTGTAACGCCTCTGTAGTCATAATATAAAATTAATATATTCTATTTCTTCATATTTGCCTACAGAACTGAACCGCAATCCAGATCCACTGAGAAATCCAGTGAGTGGTCCAGGTAAATGGCCTTTCTATTGGCCGCTTTTTAAGAGACAGTTTGTGCACATAATCGATGTTAATAACAACTATTATTTGGAGAAGATTAAGAGATTGTTGTTCTACGTAGATTAGATACCTTTTTAAATTAAATTGGGGGGCCCTTACCGAGTAGCTGCTCCTGAGCTTGAAGAAGCTCAAAATATTTTTTAGGAGGAACCCGTAGCTCCACCACTTTATAAAGCCTCCCTCTGATTTCTCTAATGATATTAGGAATGCTTGGTACTACACCTTGGAGTGGTATGATAGCCTGGATATAGGCGTAGTACCCGTCACCACATGCTACAGAGATGCGAAATGGGAAGTCAGGAATTTCTTCAACGAGAGAAAGCGTAGAGGTCATGAGTTCGTAGGCATTTCCCACTACCTCCATAGTAAGCAGGATGGAGAGAATACATGTGGGTATCACTTTATGGGTGCCAGAAACTATCTAACTATCACGTACATACCTTTATGAATATCTATAATAGGAACATTAATAACTAGAATAATATAACCGGCAAGTATAGTCTTAATTATATAATAATAAATTAGAATAGCTTCCCATTGGAACTGTACCAGACTGCATTGCACCCATAACCCATGTGATCAGATACTTGATTGGCAACTTCGGACCAAGTGCATCCAGCCATAGTGCACGTATTTAATGTCATCTTCAGTAAATCAACTGCGGCTGGTCATGGAAAGCCTCGACAACGGTTCCTGGAGTATGTATCAAGTACATAGAAAACCGGGGATGTCCAATGATGACAAAGACAAGAGAATCGTCGTTTAACTCTAGGCCAAGTGGAAGGATTCCCGGCTATTCTCTTGACATTGCTCCAGAAACTTTAGCTGTAAAGCCCCGAGATGACGATGCAAGTGCCCGCCGATCCCTGACTCGTGGGTGCCTAATCTGGGCACTGGCCCTGCTCTGTCGTCGACAGAATGGAACCCCACAAAATATCCGTTATCCCTGTCGAGACTCGAGCGTCTGGTCATATAGGGATATAATACCCTGGTAGAAGATATTGTTATTATTCATACAGTCGCAAGTAAAATCGGCTTCCGCTTTTGCAGACAAGAGATTCTTCTCCTCCCCTGTTGGACAAGGAGCCCCTAGCACGTACCCAAATGACAGAAGTTAGCCCAAGGCAGGGATTGAGAAATGAATGCAGATTTTAGGAAAACTTTCTAGAATACTTGGCACGGTTCTGTAATTATCTTTAATTACGGTGTGTGCATTTCGTCTGACTATTTTTCTTTCGGACCAATTCCAAGTCCAGCTGTGTACATCCACATTTCACGTTAATTATGATCGATTTCAGGATGCAAATTCGTACTCTCTACGCAGTCTGCAAACATGGCCTCGCTATCCAAAACCTCAATAGCTAACTACCTCCATCACAGAAAGTTACTTTCTTTCAGGAAACAGGCGGAATGACAGAAGAAATCGAAAGGATGATGACCGAACTCACTACTTAATAGTCGTCTCCTCGCATCATCAGGTGCTCGAAATAGACAATAAAAGATATTAGTTCTGTGTCTGACCCTGACGCATCACGAACCCTCTCTGTCCCTCGGTTTCTTCATTCATGCTGAAATCTGCAGGGTATCGCAGTGTCACTACTTCGTACGCAGTCGAGGCCAAAGCTAACTCTCTTTTTCATAGTTTCCAGCTTTCTGTGAAACGTTTCTCGTGGGTTTGGGGTTCATGATAGTAGCTACTATAACCGCTAGAATGATATGTCCGTTCATGCCTTTGTATGAAACCTTTTCTAACTTTTTAACGATGACTGATACTGTATGGAGACTTTAAGTATCCCAAACGGCCTATACTCGGAGTCAAGTAATGCATATTTATTACTGCGGTTTTTCTCCCAGCCACACGAACAGCCGGCATTCTTTCCCTTGACTAATAATTAGCGTAGTTCCGCTCGCATTCGGGTCATTCGCTCTTACAATAGGTCTAGGAGAGTTAGTTTTTGATCTAGTATCCGTATCTTACCACTAAATTATTGGGGTTGTTACATACAGAACGATTTCCAAAGTATAACTTGACGGATAATCTCATCATCCGGGAGTTCTAAGTAAGATCCTTTGTAATAAAGGATAGGCGCTAGAGTATGTGTCCATATCGCCAAATAAGAACGCTGCGGCCATAAGATTTCCCATGTCCACCTTATCTTCGCTGCCTTTAGGCTTCAACCACCGTGCACTGGCGTATTTAAGGGCGGCACTGAGATCGTATTTATCGGCCTCGATGGCACTTCTTTTGGTGTTAGGGCCTGTGGCACATCATTATTGTGATGGTGGAACAGATTGTGCGCAACGCATCGGCATCCTCCTCCACTAGTGGAACTTCCCGTGGGGATTCTTTAGCAAGTCCTTGTCGCTTTTTAGCGCTGCGCTTTCCCTCCATACGGAAGGTTCTAGATCATGTGCCAGTCATCTCAGCGGTCGCCAAGCTGCTCCAACTTCGTACGCATACTGGCGCTTTCGCTACGGTTAGAGAGTCTATAGCCTTTGCTCGCGTTGAAATTCGGCGGTCACGTCATCAAGAAGTTATCATATACGAATCACGTCTCTTACCAATTTATCGTGTCCTCAATACGTCCTGCTGCTGTCCCCCGGTTGTCCTTCGGTCGCCCCTCTCTCTTCCACGTGCTACGGAACATACCGCGGCACGACGTTCCTCTCCACCTCGAATATCACTAACACAGAACTTTTGTCTACGCCTTCCACCTCCCAAAATCGCCATCTTAACCTTTCCTCCTTGCTGGATCTCAAAAATCCAGCCACGCTTGTCGAATATGGATACAGCAGAGTGTAACGGCGAGCTAGATCCAGTCACAGACATCTCCCCAGATGGCGATGTTGTCCTTACCACAGTAGAAGCAACCGTAACTAGGACTTAGTGACAGGGACGCTTGTTCGATCCGGGAGTGAAAGAATCCCGAGAGTACAAAAAGCGGAAGCCTATTTTTGCAAGTGACTCTACGTAATACAACGCTGGCCAGAGCCTTGGGCCCTTGGTGCAAGATTTAAGAAATTTTTCTTTTAAAAGGTCGTTATTACGGCGACGATACTACCAAAGGTTCTGGCGCGCTCGCTTAAGATCACACTCGGATTGTAAAAACAATTCACCGCACATCTATCACACATAGTTAGCCCGATTCTAGGGACAGTACAGTAATACAACGCTGGCCGGGAGCTTTGTTGCAATAATGGTCGTTATTGCGGCAACGATGTTACAGTACGTTACAAAACCGGCTTCGCCTTTTGCACACACAAAGATTCTATTAATCCTTGTCAGACAAGGGGCGCTGGCACAGATCTAGCCAATCAAGGCCGGATCAGGGCAGGCGTCTCAGAAATGACTGTTCTGTGAAGTTCATCTCAAATGCTTGGCATGTGTACTTAGAGTCGTTGGAATTCTGTGCGGATTAGCCAGCCCCACCAAAAATCAAAGGGTCACCAAAATCAGTATATGTCTAATTTACAACGCAACATCACCATTTATTGCCTCTAATGGGTCCTCCACCTGATCTAACTAGCTCTGCGCATCTCCAGGGCATATCTGCAATGCGATCCTGTATCTCCTGCATTATGATTTTGTCCCACTCTTCTTGCAAAACATCCTGACGAAGCAGCCAAGAGAGCCACAGCCCGAGGTGCTAAACGGACCGCTTGCCGCACCACCTCCGCCCGGGCTGCACCGGCCAACTAGATCGTACGGGCTCGCAAGAGCAAAAGAGCAGACGCAAAACCCAATGGGACCGTTAATAGAAAAGGAGCAAATTAGGAGCGTAGCTGTGAACCATCATGCCCTCCCCTCAGGCCAAGGTCTTTGAGAAATACCTAAGCCAATATGCACGATCATCAACCAGCTCTCTACAGGACACACTGGCCTTAACGCGACCCTACATAAGATGTGAGTAGTAGAGGTGGACTCACCAAACTGCGACCAAGGAGAGCGCCATATCATGGAGCGGTCGGTTCACGTCGACAACGAAGGCACTATTTACTTGATTGAAGATTCACAGGAGTTGCATTGATCTTGTAGAGGTAGTCCCTAAGGAACGTCCGGAGCCTTGCAGAAATTCGTGTTTATTAAGCAGTTTTTGAGTGCCTACAGTATGCCGAATTACGTCCTTCGAAAGCTATATATGAAATCTAGAAAATAATTTTGAAAATATAGATAAGTTATTTTAGCCCAATACGAGATTCCCCCCTTCGACATTCACAACGCTGAGCCTAACCCTGGTGACAACAACATTTATTTTGATATTAGGGTGTGAGCGATCGAATTCTTCTAATTCTGAGGCTGCAGAAGTACTTAGGCTGTCCGTGCGCTCGGAATATATATTGATGATCATTTCCTTGATTTTGTCTTTCTGGGCGTCGCAACATGCTCTGAGAAAACGGATGCAGACGCTCGGGGACAGGTGTTGTCGAAATAAAAGTGTGTTCCACTTTAAACCTAGACCGCTGGTTTCTTTATGGAGCTGTTGACAGACGTACTTGAGTTGATTCACCTCTTGGACATGGGGATCATCGCACTCAAGGCGGAATATGTTCTGGTTTTCCTTCTTCTCTTCCCCAATGTTTTGGTTTTCCTTCTCCTCTTCCCCAACCTCCACGACGTCCACCACACCTTTTGTTAGAGCGAATTCATATATAATATCCCGGACCTCTGTGGGTAGGCGCAGCAGAGCGCTCTCCTGGTCCTTTTTTTGGAGGTGATGGTGATTGCGGGGCTCGGATTCGGCGGCTTTGCCCCTGTGACTTCCAATTGGCGTCGGGTCAGAGCGTGTTAGGCGCGGCATCGGTATCGCGTAGTTTGCAAGAAAGGCTGCATCAGACTTGCACTCCTGTACTCCGTACGCGTTGAGTGCTATCTTGAGAAAGAGAAGGGCGTGGATAGACGATGGCGGCCTGGCATTGCCCAGTCGACCAAGGCCACTCGAAAACCCCACCAAAAATCAGAAAGATCGTTGTAAGGGTGTTCGAGCAGGGAGCACAGGGAGCAGGGAGGACACCACTGGAATTGATGGGAAGGGGCGCAATTGTATGTAGATTGCTAGCAGAGACGAGACCTTAGGGGAGAACCCTGAGGTCGGGAGGCTGCCGAAGCTATATAGGTGGCTGGTGCCAAGGCTCCGGGCTCCAGCCGAGGTGCACTCAGCGGTAGGGGAAATACCCCTTACAATCGTACTTTAATATCTCGACAACAAGGTAATAAATTCTAAAAATTTAATAGGTGATAGATGGTACTTAGAAATAGAGGGTATTAAATTTCTAGGAGCTAAACTTCCATAGCTCGTAAGATATAAAGGAAAAAGTGAATTTTTTGAATTAGGGGGCGAAAATACAAAGGGCAAGGCGAGTTGAAGTAGCAATCATCTGAATTCTGCCGGACGCACGAGCCACTTAACTCGACCAATTAGATAGATTCGCTTAGTGGGCGGTAGACGAAAATCAAAACTTCAACGTCATGCAAAGGTATCTAAGACTTGTTGAAGCTTTGATTTTTTTATTTAGTGTTTGTAGTGTTTGATAAATTTGCTATAAACTTGGTCTTGGCGCGATTCCTGACCCTTTTTTTTGTATGGGGGATAAGAAAACTTCATACAAATTTTCGGCTCGGTTCTCAGGCCTTCCAACGCAGAGGGTGAATCAGCCCACGTGACAGAAGGCCTGAGCTTCTGAGGTAAACGGATGGTTTGGATGTTTTCGCTGACTTATTATGCACGTGATCTTCAAACGTCAACAAAACGGATCGACGCAAGCCTCCCGACTCGCAACCCCAGCCATTACTTGCTCTTGCATTTTCGAAGAATGGTCACTCGCGTATAGTTTGGTAATTATCGACTTTTATCCCCGATGGAGGTCTAACTTTTGTACGTGTCGGTGAGGTTTCCCTTCGAATCCACATGGTGAAGAGCCGAGTCAGGATGGTGAACAGTGCAGGATGCAGAGCCAAATGCATATCAAAGCGTAACTTTAATATTAAATCCGATATTACATGAAGCGGCAAACAATTCTATACTTGGTGTTCTTCTTTTGACCAACGCCAGTTCGTGCATATCGAATGATCTCTATAGCCGTTTCCAATTGGCGATACCCATAAACTCTAGGCTTTTTCTGCTGGCGCCATACCCACGAGCAGACTCTGCTGAACAACCAAGAAGCTGAAAATCCTTTGACGCCATTGTTGCATCCTCGCCTCTCGCCTCATTTTGAGAGCATCGCCTCGACTGTCTCGCTAGGAGTGACCGCAATGACTGAATCTTAGTCTAAGTCAGAGCCTAAAAGCTCTACCTGCTCGTCCTCATCCTCTTCCGTGCCCCGGAGCCTTGGCCACCTTCTCTCCTCTTTCATGAAGAAGCCTGGAATCCAGCCAATCGCGGCAATACCTGCACAGGTCCACCAGGCCAAACCTGACAGTCCAATGCTATCACCAGTAGTGTCGATAACGCCTGATACGGTGGGACCAAATCCCCGGCACACGCTGGCGGAAGATGCGGCTGCACCATTTAGCGTGCCCAACACCTTCTTTGAGGGTGCAGCGTTTGCAAGCATAATGGCCAATATAGGGTAAGACAGCGACTGTGCCGTAACTTTCCAGACGAGTATCAGTATGATACTGGGGATGCGGAAGCGTTCCGGGAGGAGAGCCAAATATGGAGTGAGCAGGTAAAGAAACGGATACAGCGCAATTGTGAGCCAGAAAGTGCGCAGGCTACCTAATTTCTGACTAACCCAGGGAAAGACCACAACCTGGGCAAATATCTGGAGAACGCCTTGGATGGATAAAATAATACCAATGGTCCTCGTGGAAAACTCGAAGCCGCCTTTGAACTTGAACGGGAGCTGTGGCGTAGTATTCGATTGGCCTCGGGACATCAAAATTGGAAGTAATTGCTCTAGTGATATCGTATGGCTGCGGGGTTTATCAGTCGTCACTTAGCAGTTAGGATTGAGGTACATACAAGGCTAAAACACCATAGCAGATAATGTTCAAGCACACCTGTTTCGTGAACGCATCTCGGAGCTTAGGAGGCGGTCGGGGGTCCTCTAAATCATAAAGCGGCGGTTCTGTAATAGAAGTCCGCGAGCTGCATAATGTCAAGGAACTGTCAGAACTTCGGTATGCCCGTGGGCTGCGGTCTTTCAGAATTGATCTCATTCCGTCCAATGGCCCATCCCCATCGCTGAATGACGCGTTTGCCGATCGCCTGCAAACCTTGTCTAGTATCCATTGACCGACTTCACGCCCGCGGTCCCGATCGTGCCTCCTATCCTCATGTGTCTCTTCGAGAAATAGAATCCCAACCGTAAGACCGTAGACCACCGCCGCAGTGCATACTAGGTTCGGGAGAAGGTACGGGTACGATTCGAAAATGGTACTTGGAGGAAAAACGGAGGGATAATTTTTGACTGGCTCAGCAAGGAGGCCGCCAAAACTCGAGCCGATGATAGTACTACGGTGAAGCCATCAGCGGTGGTCCAAAATCCAAAAAAAAAAAAAAAAAAAAAAAAAAAAAAAAGGTACCCAAAGCAGAAAACGCACCCAAGACACCAGACGAAAGGCATGATAGAATATGCCCGCGCTAAAGCGTCGGTTACCGCCTTTCCAAATGCAATTATAAAGAACTCACGCTGGTGCTCCTCGACCGTCACCAACTCGGCGACGGTTGTTTGAAGGACGCCGACGTTTCTGCTAAGGAGCTTTAGCGAGCTTTCTTACACTAAGGTGAACAGAAAGGCCTTACCCGTTCAGTAATCCGCCGAGAGCGCGCGCAATCAGCGCCATAGGCAGATTTGTAGCAAACCCAAACAACAGCATACTTAGGCCAGTACCAAAGAGACCACCTAGCAACACTTTCTTCCTCCCAATTCGATCACTCAGTCGTCCCCAGAGAATACCAGTGGCGCACTCGGCAAACGCAAAGGCAGAAGTCACCATTCCAACATACATGGAAACATGCGCCTTGTCTTGCGCAACTCCAAACGAAGCAACCATGTGGTATGCATATGGAAAGATGGACATGAAAGCAATTGGCTCACATATGCGACACAGCGCTGAAGACATTAAAGTTAGTTCAATTCAAGTCGAAAGTAAAAACAGGTCGGCAGCTTACCTAGTATCGTCATCTGCCTGGTTGGGAAGGGTGTCTTGGCTCTCATGAGGGCAATGGTGGGGTACAGCAGAGAAGATATGACTACAGACAATTAGAGGGACGGGCGAGGACTTTGAGAAAAAGGAAATTTATTGAGGGAAGAGGTATATATGTCGACTCACGTCAACAGCGGTTATAATACCTTAAGATTTTAAGGGAGGGTCGGTTCGATATTATATAGGGAAGAGCCGAGATTTAAGTGGCTTTTTAAAGGCGGATGGGTTGCTGCTAGGGACAGGGATGGTGGTGGCGGGGAGGAAATGGAGAAGCAAGCGGTGATTGCTGTGGATGTGGATACGTCGTAGTGAGCGAATAGGGACAGCAGGAGGGCCAGCAAATGTAATTGTGAGGGGGACGAGATGCTATGGCGTAGACGAAACAGGCATTATTCTCTCGATAAGCTGCTGTGTTGGCGGTCGAATCCTACGAACAGCGAAATGCGGAACGGGCCGGGCTGCGTAAGCATGCTTATGAGTAATATCTAACGGTAATGAAAGCGATTTAGCACTTGACCAATATCGGCCACACCCTTGTCAAGATATACTGTATTCGACGGGAGTGTGGCAGAAAATGGTTGATGGAAAGACTGAGCCACATGTGGCGGAACCCAGGCTCCGAAGTATAACGAGCCAGTATGTACTGTTTGCCTGTTCGAAGCTAAAACCAATAAGGTAAAGTTGAAATTGCCTTACAGGTTGAAGACAACTGCCGGCAAGCAGGGCGAAGACAGCGACCGGCAAATAGATGGAGGACAGCCGCTGGCCGGCGAAAGATGCTGAGGTGCGGGCCCAACCTGGGGACGACTGTAAGCCGCGATAGCTATGCTGGAGGAGCGTCAAGGACGAGCGAAGGCAGGTGACCAACCAGATTGACATTAGCGGAAGGATATTTACGCGAAAGATTCGGGTACTCGAGTACGACGACGCACATTTACTCTAGGTATGATGATCCCTGCAGTGAAGCTGCTAACCAAGGGCGCACCTCGCAATTCCAGCACTCCCCATAAGCGATGCAGTTGTTCCTCACCTCCTTTTCATGTGTTGGCTTCTTGACTATTTCGCTTCATTGTGTAGAGAGGTCTTGCAGGTGAAACCTTAGCAATGCCCTCTCCCGACGCGTTGCTGCGTTACTGTAAAATTTGGAATGGTATGGTGATGGGTGTAACGTCTTGTTGCGTGACTGTCGATGCGACGATGGGCTCGGGTCCACCCACAAACACTGCTATCCGGCGTATTAAGAGAAGCCGGCTTCATAATTCGGTATGATAGTGAGGGCGTTGAGAAGAGACGCTGAGGTGTCCGTGCCTTTAAAGGCTGGCGTGTACTTATGTACCGTGGTGGGGCTCGAGGATAACCACGGGCCTCAATCCAATCCATTCACTCCAACCAAAAACCAAATCCGTTCCGGATCGAGTCTTGGTCCACTCCATCCAGTCCAACTCGCCCCAGTCCGACGAAATGGCTGATCGTTGAAAGCGGTAATAGAGAATGTTCCGTGGAGGATTGACGTTGATGTTGAAGATGAAGGTGAAGAGGGAGAGCTAAATAATGCCATACCGTTGATCTAGTTAGTGATGATTGAATAGGAAAGGAAGTCGCAGATTTTAAAGACGTGGGTAGAGATGGTGCTGGTATTGACGTCGAAGACCTGGTGTTGAAATTGATGTTGCCGATGTTGGGCGCCCTAGGCTTTGAAGGTACCAAGTATGAAGATGATGCTGTTGAATGCGGTGATGGTAATAAGTAGGGACCTTTAGGGGAAAGGCCGAGAGAAGGACTACCGACCGTGCGGGACGTGCGGAGAAAAGACTGACATGGAAGATTCTGAGCGTTTGATATACGTGAAGCACATGCACTCTACATACAAAGATAAGGGTACGGCTTGATACCACCGAGGTTGCCGACGTTGACTGGGCCGAAGTTGATATCAGGGTCTGATAATGGTTGCCGATGGTGATGGAGATCGGCGATAATGAAACCACCCGTTTGAAGGGGATCGATGTTGGATGCGGGCCGATGTTGAGGAAGGAGACTTTCTTGATACTACCCTGTAGATCCAGCCACTGTCGAAGAAGCTAAGCCTACTGCTGGTTGAATTGAAGTATGGGTTATGGCCTCTAAAGGCGTGGAAGGAAATGTACAACGCCATCAAATCGGGTTCATACTATCCAGCAGTTAGGAAGTAGATCTGAGAACGGGATTGCTCATACGATCATAAGCAAAAAAGAGTAGGCGGCCCATACAGGTTCATAAATAATTGGTACAGGTATGAACGTGCGCGGAGAAACTCTACCAATAGGCTCTAGCTTCCCATACTTTGGCTCCCGATGGGTCCGAATAAGTTTCTGTACTCGTATGCAATAATGAAGTTGGCTAAAATTAGACATGTTTCGAGCAGTTAGGTGAATCTGGGCCGTCTGGGAAATTGAAATAAGTATGCGAGCTAATGATGTACATGCCACGAGCATATGGCACCCAAACCACTTGGTACTAATGCCGTCAAACCAGTGTTAGAGGCGCTAATGCTGAAGAAATAACCCTAACAACGACGTTAGAGATATTGAGGAAAATACTGCCGGGTGACCTGGCGACGATCTTTGGAGACGGTGTATATATAGAAGACGGCGTTGGAGAATGCACGGGATAGGGAGATGGCGCCGTTGTTGAATTTGGTAATGCTGACCAGAGCCGACAAGGGCGGAAATCGTGCCGATGTTGAATGTGCCGATAAGGAGAATGTACGGTGGAGGGAGAATATGTAGCTGAGGCGTCGCGGAGAAAGTTAGCCACTAAGAACAAGAAGAAGGCTACGTGGTGGTTGTTGAGAGCTGTATGTAGGCTCCTAGAGTGGAGACTTCGTAAGAAAATCACTTGGTACTCATCCGCATTACCTGATTTCTAGTTTCAGTGGTGTCTAGGTAGGCTTGCAGGACCGCACCCAGCTGGTCGGGTGGCTAGCATCCGAAGTGGATAGCATTCCGGTCCTTGGGCAATGGGCTTTTGACGTATTTGCTCCGCGTGCACGTTACATGCATGCAAGGATGCATGGTTTTCTTGCCGCATGTGCCACGAACGTTCGTTGCGCTGACGCTGATGTTAAAGCGTCGGAAAGAGAGAAGTGGATAGTGACATTATACGGGTGGAGAAGGGAGTTGGCGTTGAGAGACGTTGCCAAATGGAGAGATGACGGTGTTATTGGGCATAGCAAGGAGATGAACCGTTGGTGTTCGGGTTGAGACTGAGCGTAGAATGTAAAGGAGCGACGCATGACAGGGAAAATGAGAAAAGAGATAGATAGCTTGGGGGGCAGCAGGAAGGCTGTAGTGGAACTTAGCGTGTCCCAAGCCCCTAGTATACCCGTTTAGGCGTACCCGAGGTGGCATGTTCGCTGAAGCGTGAACGACGGCGTTGGGATGGCAAGCATCTAGTGTAGAACGCTGAGATTCGAAGGAATCAAACGCAAGCTCCTGGCAGCGTTAGTTTGCTGGCGTTCGTTGTTACTGTCTACATAGTCATGCATGTAAGAATGCCATCCATAGCACAGAAATAGCAGAAGACAGCCAAATCCCGGTGTATCCCTCCTCTGTAACCCATTTACTTGAGAAGTGGGTTGATTACGGAAAGATGAGGGGAAGCGGATTGAGACAGAAGGGGAACGAGAAGGGGGGATGCTCGAGGGTGAGAACATCGCCAATCTATAACAAAGTATTGCTGTCGTGGGGTTATATTCGTGAGGGATGGAACTACAAGTTAGCAGTAAGGTAATCGAGACGGGAATATTCATGCCGCTGTTCATGCCACCGCAGCTTTCTCACCTTACTCTCCATCAATTCTATTCACGCCTTATATTTCTAGGGTCCATGTATCGGTACATGGAGGCTAGAGAGCAGCTCCTGCAACAAGTATATCCATCCCCCGAACGATCAAACCCAGCTAAACTATTGCCGGTCCGTCAAAGAGAGGTTTTAAGGAGTATGACGACATTAAGAGGCGAGAGATAGAAGGGGACGGTGACGCGCAGCGAATCGCGAAGTATTTGTCCCCTAGTGGAAAACCCCATTCGCTGCGTTTCCGTCTCAATATGGCCAAGAATTCGAAGATTCGCCGAAGTGATTGGATAGCCTTAGGAGCGAGAGTCATCGCTCATCATAGCTTCTAGTTTCGACATAGTAACTCCCGGCCGGGCAGCCAGCGTTCCCAGTCTCGTTGAAGTCAAACCCATTTCCGCCACCGCCGTTTCTTCTTCCGTCCCAAGGGAGGGCCGCTTTCGTCACTGTGATTTCAGTGGCGCCTATTCTCGTATTGTGAGTGTTGAGTTCTCGTCTCAAAAGAAGGTGTCAAGTCGTGAAAGGATAGAGCTGTGATACACAGGTCAGTAGTCACTTCAAAATTCCATGGAACTGCCAAACGAGAGAGGTGGAGGATGGGGAAGCCGGATTAACTTCGTCGGCGAGGGCGATGGGAATGTTGGGGGAATGCGGTGGCACATTTTTGCGGGGGTTTTACCGGGCTCGACATGGAAGAAGTGACTATAAGGTGATTGGTATACGGTGCGAAGCGTTCACTACTGGTCTTGCCTGGGGGCGTTGTCGTAGGATAGCAATTTGTGAGAGTGAAGCTAAAGTACTATAAGTCTGCGCCAGTTAATTGTTAGTTAGTCTCGAAATTAAAGGCGCGAGGGCCTGGCGGGTGAGGGGCCAGTGTGAGCGGTAGTAAGCAGAGATTTTGAGGTAAGGAGACGAACTCGACGTATCTGTTAAGGTGTTACATTCACACCACAGCTCTACTGCCATTATGCCATGTATGCTATCCATATCGTCATGTTTCCCAGAACCTAAAGTGCCGCTCATAGAGAGGAGAGATCGACTGAGTCCAGTCAAGATTGTGTTGTCCCGTACGCAGACGAGTTAATAACGGAATGGGGAGGAGGCGTAGGAGAGGTTGCGGACCAAGAGGGAGGAGTAGGTGATCGAGATTGAAGGATCCGCGTTCGGAAGATGGCGAAAGAGGCGTTGCGGTCGCGGGAAAGCAGTATGCGAGGATGAAACTGGAGTACTGTAAATCTGCGCAGGTTAGTTGTGAGTTAGTCTTTTTGTGGCAGCGTGCACCGTTCAACAAATGCGCCTAATGGAAGCTGTGGAAGCTTCGGCACAGCTGTTGTAGGCGAGCGTGGATGGTTGTGCGCCAGGTTCTCGCCGGTTCATTGATGCGGGAGAGTTCACCAATATCGGTTGGGTTCAGCCCAAAGCTCGCTAGCGTATAATCACTTCGACGAGCTATACGAGGCCCCTCTTGGCAGCCTCGTCAAAATGTCTCTTGATCCCAACGCAGCCGAATATCATCCCAAATAGGTGTAAATGGAGTCAAATTTTGCGCTGGACCTATGCTCTGAAGCTATTATCACCTTGTTGTTCAATATAGAGCTTCGCCACGTTGATAAAGGAGTCTAGATGGAGGCTCGTAAGTAAGCGATTATTCACCGAGCCGCGCCTTTGTAGCGACCTAGAGAACTTTGCCTAGGTTAGGAGTTTCAGACACCGCATTGTTATGGAAGTGGATGACGTCGTAGACAATCTTCAAGGCATTGGCATCTCTTGAGGACGGTCTCCGCCGAGGCCCTAACCTTCACTAAAGTGTGGTCTAAAACAATCGGAGAATAAACTATAAAATATACTTTATTTAAATGAGTTATTATAATTAAATAACTACGCCTCGTTTATATTAGGCGTATAATTTCTAATTTATAAGTTAGTAAAAGTAACATAAATAATATTATAAAATGGTAATGTAATAGCTAAATTGTAAAAAAAGTAATTTAATTTTTTAAAATAAAAATAAAAAACTTACGTTTAAAAGTGCAAATAAAATAAATTAGTTATTTAAGAATTTTATTTTAAAAAGTATTTATTGGTTGTTAAAGTAGCGGAGCTTCTTTTATTTAATCGGGGGGTTTTTGTTACGGATATGGTGGTCCATGAGTATGTGACTTACCGGGGGTATGGTTATTCCACTCTGCACCTTAGATAGTTTCCGTGCCCCGCACAACTCCGGAGAGAAGGAATATAACTTACACCACTTTCCATTATAGTTTTAATCAAAAACTCCGCCGTCTTGCGTTCTTGTTGGTCATAAAAAACCGAGCTCACGTGATCCGGTCGCGATTATTCCGCGCCGGAGTCTTTTAATCAATCATGGCGAATACACTAGTTATGCCAATGGGAATTGATATCTACCTCCCACCACCATCCGGGCACAAACCGTCTTTCATTACCTCGTGTCATATATAATGCAATACAGCTGTTGCTCAACGCATTACCTTCTATCGAGAACCGCCATGCATCTCTCAAGTCTCAAGTCTCAAAATGCCGCCGCCTCCGGTACGACTGCACCGTGCCAATGCCACGTTAGATGCCGGATACCAGGAATGTAGAGTATCATGAGCTGTGACGGCAAGCTCTTAATAACACTTCCCTTAATCACCCAATTTCCGTTCATTCAAATACTCGGTGATTTTTAGCAGGTTCATGTTGCCCCCAGTAGTACCCGTTGACAGTTCACCGAGCCAGTCTCTTTGAGGATCACTGTCGGTATAGGACTTCCAGCGCATGCCGAACTACAAGCTCTTTTCACCACCATTCGCAATGCCTCACACCTTGAGCCACAAGAGGTAGGCATTACCCAATACGGCTTAGCACCGCTTCATCTTCCGACGGAAATTACGCTGTATCCGTGTCTCAAGCTAGAATCCCAGCTCGACTCCGTCATTCTGCCCCGTACGACAGTAGCGTGCAAAGCCCATGAATATTCCACCATGCTCGCGGTGGAGCTCATATTCAGGCTTCTTTGAAGACATGAACATGTCGGATGGGTGGACATGGAGCCGCTACACGAGCCGTGACTCTGAAGCTTCTAGCCTCCTTGGTAGGCTCGACTTTAACCGCCACGCCGCTCTGTCGAGGCGGATCTCAGAGATCTGTGAATATGACTGCTCGGCATACTGGGCGCTTTTTCAGGTCGAACCTCACGCTGATTGAAAGAATGCGCCTTCGGCCGCTTTTTCCCCCATGATCCCCGCCACGGCCTTCGAAGATCTGCCCATTCGAAAGGCAGGCGACGCGGTGAGCAACTCTCTCATCAAAGAGATTTTGTCCAGGGTTTCTCTTCGCGTTTCAAGTTTTCGTTTCCCTCTCCTTCAGAGCTTCACCGGCTAGACTGTAGAAATACCTACTCATCATCAACTATCCTCGTCGATATTCGCGGGCCCCTTCGTCATGGGGAAAGAAGAGGTCATCACGCCACCCAAGCAATCATTAGCATGATCCTGATCTACACCTCTTGAAAGAGCCTGCGCCTGTTCAGGTGCGCCATAGGTACGAAGCCTCTGAAGCTTATATCAACTTCCACGTTGCTTCATTCCGGTTTACGTCCCGATTTCCTTGCGACGAAGTGCCGAATGAGACGCCATGCCGTGATACTTGTTGATACTAGCCTTAACCTCTCTACTGTGTACTCCCGTGGGTTTCACACCATACTAAAATACGGAGAGTATAGACTTGCCGTAGTCTTTCAAAGGATAAGTGGTTCCGATATTCGCTGATCAAAACTTGAAATCCCCACTCCAGATTATAGTCACCTAACCCGAATGCCTTTTCTGCCCGGCGCTTTCACACGAGTAGCAATTCTATAATTGCTGTTAAACCAAGGCAAGAAAGCATGTACCATCTCCCGTAGAAAACAGCATACATACTACCTTTTCCGGACACTGGCTCCAAAGCTCGGGACGATCGGGTTTGCAGACTAGTCCATAAACAGAAGCAGTATGGGCAGCTGGTAGGATGCAACGAAACCATTACTTGCACTCTGGCCTCTCTCACAATATCTAATATATGACTAGACCAATTCCCTCTAAGCTGTCTCACATCTATCTTCTCCGCTTCTCTACCGCTGGCGTTGAACTCGTTATTCTTTTCTCCACTTTTGAAGTCCATATACGCCACCAGGGACATGGAACTGTCGCGCATAAGATAGAGTACCGATAGCAGAAACCGGCCTCAGCGTCACTATCATCCATCCGGACGACTTTTGCGCTCAGCGCAAATCACAGGGCACATATATGTTAATAGGACTATAGAAAGGACGTAGCAAACGCGAAAGAGAACGGAAGGTATACTGGTGGGAAATATAATTCATCTGACGGGCATCCAAGGGCATGGACAATGCACATGGCGCAGAATCTCCGGCCTGAGGAAGGCTCTTGGATCGATGCAGTGTCGACATTCTGAGTATGCCCAGTCGTAATTGTCGGTCTCTTGGGGAATAAAAAGGCATTTCGGCGATGACGGTTGCAATGTCCATTATATCCAACCTTGGTATTGGAAGGGAGCTGTGTAGCAACGGACTGAATAAGATCTGAGGCCGCGGTCGTGTAGCCTTCCTACTAACACACAGCAGGCTCTCCTTCGCTCGCGGACATCCCGGACACCTCGAATCCGGCCGCATAGAATAGGCCAGCCACGACGTCTCGGAACCTCTAGTTCAGCAACGTCACCAGAGCGGGCTCGTAGAGATTGATGATGCAGGCCCTCCACGTCGGCGAAGAACTCGAGGAGGCGCTGCGGCACTAGGGGTTTCCAGATCGAGAAGGCCTGCATGACATATATCCTCCCTGGGAAAAGGACTGGTACAGCTATGGCTCCGCCGAAGGATCACACGGCCCAACGCAGAAGCCTAATGTCCTTCGGATCCATAGGAGAAGGAGAGATGCGCTCGCCGACAACGAATTGAAGGAAACGCATCCCTTCCAGTTCGGAGCAAGCCACAAGGGAGAGGACGACATGCCAATGTCTCAGGTCAATATCGTTGTTCTAACCATGCGATGCAGGTAACCGGTAAGACGGCGTCTAATGAAGGTAGTCGGAGCCCAGATTGAACAGTGTACAGTAGAAGGCGTGAGGCAGTGAGAGTAATTCCTGTGGGCGGGAATATGCTGTCATAATGTATTGCGTGTAGTTCATAAGGCAGACAGTGTCCCAATTGGGTCTGACCCCCGGTGTCGGGTGGTCGTCGGGACACCTCCATACTGGATGTTGCCACTATCTGCTGGAGAAACCCTTACTCCACGCAGTATGGAATCGAAGTTGAGATGTTGTGGGGTCGAGAGTTTTTCTCGCGCTTGCTCTTCTACCAGTCCGGCAGCAAAACGCCAGCAACGCAAGCGGTAATTGTGCGGCGCCTTCCGTACCTAGCATGAAATCCCGCTCATCTCTCACCTGCGCACTCATACCTCCCCAGGATATGTGTGGCATTCTATACCCCACCACATACCCGCTCGAGACGCTAAATTCGACAAAGTTGGGGTGGGGCAGGGTGAATGAGTCGGCAGCGAAACATAGGACGCTTACGCGAATGAGCCTCGAAGTCATCGGCGACATACCCCGCCGTACTCATGTTCGCGGCACGGACAATGCCACCGGAGTTCTGGAGAGAAGAGTCTACACTGTTAGAGACGCTGCGGAGGGGGCTTCATTGTAGGCGGAGACTAAAGGACATTAGAACTTAGCGATTTCGTTTAGCCCAACCTACTTGGTTCGGAGCATAAATCGAGTCGACAGACCCGATACAACTATGAGGCGTTGCTTGAAGGCGAGGGTTCGCGTGGGGCAAGGCTGAGAGACGCAAGTTGTTCATGGTGTGAGAGCATGGGAGTTAAGAGGATGGCTGGATTATGGGATCGTAGAGGAGGGTGAGAATGAAGACGAATCTCTTGTATCCCTTCTATTACACACTTTCTATTCCATCTGACATGGTGGTAACCTGACGAAAATGAAGTTTGAGACACTACATCGCGTTTCTTTGTATCTCTACAGTGAACTGTCATCGTCCACAGACAGTCTTTTGAAGGTAATATGCATAGAGTTTCCGTCTTCAACATGACGGAAATCTGACAGCTCGTATAGGAAGGTAGCGGATTTGATCCATGGGCGCAGTTTATATAGACTTGTTAGGGCCGGGGAGAGAGCGCCTGGAGCGGCTGGGTCTCAATCGGCTTCGGCTGCAAGGCGTAGACGTAGATCTGGCTTGGATTCTGCTCTGGATTCTGCCCTCTACTCGTCCTGGCTGGGCCGGGGAAGCCGCTTGTCCGAAATTTTAGGACCGATAGGGAGACCCACAAGTTCAAAATTGCGGGAGTTGATGGTGCGCCCTTTTACAACGACCCACCGGATGAACCGGTCCGGATCTTAGGTTAGCTACTGTCTGATATTAAGGGTATCTCCGCCAGTTCCTCTGCAATAGGCCCGCTGACTCGGCCTCGAATGGAGACGCGTATGAGTTGGGGGGATTGGGAAGGCGAACCTTGGGAAGGAGTTTGGCACGGTGAGCCTGCTTGAACTTGCTAAGCACGAGCTGGTAGTAGAGGAGCGGTGGTTGGCGTCGGTCATGTCAGACGTGGCAGGCTAGGGGGGACGGCGGAGGGGCAGTTAGGACTTTCATCGTCTACGGGAGAAGCTGCGGGGGATTGACGGGACAGCTACTGATGAGTGTTAGTGGGTAAGGTCACTATAAACTGTTCCCTTACCTGGTTTTTGTCGAGGCGTGGTGAGGATGAAACTAGCTGCGGTATTTCTTTGCCGCTCACGTCGCTGTCGTCGTTATGACGCTAGAGCAGATCGGCGAGGCAGAATGAGCATGGAATTAGCTCCAACATTTCATCGTCAGTCGTCAATGTCTTCGATGTCGCCGTGGGTTGCGGTCTGAGTTCGGATGTCTTGGTAACCATGATGTGCTTGCGAGACACAAGGCTCTAAAGGTTCATTTAGCTTGATTTAGCGGAGTTCCATCTCTTTATACACCTACAAGTTGCCTTCATCTTAGTTGTCACTTGCTGCCCCGAACAATTTTGAACCTGCTTGAAATTAGTGAGCACCCAAAAGGATGAAGCATTTAATAACGAAAATCAACAGCACCTCCTTGGAATATGCTGCTGCCGTCGCCGCCCGCGTATGCCTGTCACATCTTGTTCTTGTGCGAGCTAGCGTAGTCGCAAACGCCTCAGATGATGAGGTAGGGGA
This sequence comes from Zopfia rhizophila CBS 207.26, assembly GCA_010093925.1. NCBI lineage: Eukaryota > Fungi > Ascomycota > Dothideomycetes > Zopfiaceae > Zopfia > Zopfia rhizophila. The sequence continues at coordinate 73,233 of ML994731.1, read as the reverse complement.
AGCTGTTCATCAGGCCTGCTGCCTTTATCTTAAAGCATAGAACACCCCTAGCCACGCGCTGACTCTGTCCATTTTCAGCGGCACCTCTCATAACTTGGTTCCCCGACACTGTTGTCTCGTAATGGATCACAATCTCTTGCTCATGCGGCTACTGATGAACCACCCCCCCTTTGCTTACATTCTCTGCATGCAGCTCCTCCTACATGGTTGTAGTCTACTCTAGAATATCCGGTCCTACATCTTCGCGTGCAAACATGGGCAAGCTGTCAAGCTTGGAAAAACATTGCAGTAGTCTGCGTCTTCCTCTAACACGGTTAGCCCGCATGCTCGCGACGGCGTTGAGCACAATCGCCGGCGGAGTGTTGAGGCCTGCTGACCACCACGTCCCCAAGCCGTATGTCCGTCTCCTCATTTGGAACGCGTTCTCCAATACCTACCATCAGACTGAACCGGATTGAGGCGAAGGCTGGACGGCGACTACCGCAGCCGAGTTCGTACCGGTTTGCCCTTCCGGCGGGCAGGCGATGACAACATTGTGTTCGCCGATTTGCGTCACTAGGAGATGGAGGTCATTGACCGAGACCTGAAGTTCTACGTTCGCTGGCTGGCAGACGATTATGAAGAAGTTATTGAAAAATATTTCAGCATTGCCACTGCATTCGAGCCCGGTACGAATTGAATGGATATTATTTAAAAGGTTGGACCTGATTTCGCCGTTCTTACAGCTACCTGGATCCCTTTATTTCACACATGATCTCCATTCTAGTATATAGATCTGATTTGGTCGTATCTCATTCGTCTGTTCATAGGGATTAGCAAGGCATCCTGAGGGACATTTCTTTCTAGGGATAGCCACCCTAAACCTATAGTACAGTAGAATAGCCCCTCTTGGTAGTCTTAACCACTAATATATCTTATTATGTAGAATGAAAGTACGCTATACTTTTAGAGAAAGAAAACACACCCCGAACTTGCATAACCACCTTGCTGACGTTATTAGGTGTCTCCCTGCTTAGATGCGAAACGTGATGCCAAGTCTTGTAAATGTGCTCACAGCATGATGTACTATAGAGGCGCGGAATATCCGTAGATGGGCATACCCCAGCATGGGATACTCATAGAAAGTATGGGTATCTAAAGACGGCCATATCCACAGAAGTATGGGGTACCCACAAAAAGTACAGGTAGCCAGAATACAGAATGTTACTTATATATATGCTCATAGTGCTGCACCCCCATCCTCCCCCTTCTTGCAAAGAATAGGTACTAGTAAAGAGACCTTTGCGATAAGGAAAGACTATATCCCGGAGCTATTCGGCTAACCCCTTGAGGTCCTCAAACTCTTGTAGAAACTCCGCAAAAATGTCCCTAAATACCATCTTATCCATACATTCTCTCTTCATGTTCGCCGAGTATAGCATCTGCGGTACCAATCCTGAAGTTGGACTGTCTTTAGCAGGGCGCTATCCCTCCCTTGAACAATAACCTACAGGAGCACAAAAAATTATTCCAAATCATGACGATGGGTCCACCGCTTGGCTTTGACGACCTCAGTCGCCATGAATTGCATGGTGCCAGTTCGATGTCTCGCCCCAGTCGGCCCACCGTCAAGCTTTTTACCCAAATCCAAGTCGATGAGCATACCTCTCCGGTCTCCATTCTGCTGTGCGTCTGTGATAATGAGATTGTACTCCAAGATACCGCGATGGAGTATCCATCCGTTCTTGTATAGTGATCTGTGTGCATTAACGAAGTCGCGACAGGCATCAAGAAATTCCTAGATAGAGGTGAAATCGCGGAGAAGTCGCCCTTATTTCTTTGTTTTCTTTTTTTTTTTTTTTTTTTTTGGGGGGGGGGGGGGGGGGGGCGGGGAAATTAACTAAGTAAGAGAATATCTGCTGGTAAACAACCTATCGACCCCGCCCTTCTAAAGCCGTAATACTGTTTGCGTTGTGATCTTCATCGACATGTGTGATGGCGCCAATGCCACCATCCACCTGCACGTAGTGGCTAAATCTGCGGTATTTGATCTTTTACGGTTTCTCAATTTGGATCGCTTCGACGGAGGTGCCATCACCCTTCTTCCGCCCTCTTTCGCTTCTGTTCCGATGATGATGTATTAAGTGGTGTTAAGCTGATTCCTAGCGCATATGCGAGCATGCTGCTGTCTTCACTGGCTGTGGTCGACAGAGTCTCGCCTAGCCAATCTGAACGTTCGAGGCTTCCTGCTTCCTGGACTCCAACCCGCTCCGCATATCAGCTATCGTTTCCAGATTCCGGTAGTTGGTTAACTTCAGAACGCCCATACATTCCTTCCTTTTTGCCAACTTCAAGAGCTCTCCTTCAGCATACGTCTTGTCTGACCGCCATGCGAATTTGACGATGTACCCCATCGCTTCGAACCGCACATCTTCGCGCGGTAGCAGATTGTTCCTCTACACACAATGGCCCGCTGAAATGCGATTAGCTTGTCTTCCAGATAGAGGCGCTCCTCCTCTTTGCCCTCCTCTTCAAGTGCAATATACTTGCTGGTCCTGTCCTCTCTGAAGTATGTGTTCACGCCTAACTTCTTCGTCGCTCGTCCTACTGTAGCTGAACGTTATCTTGATGAACAAACGCGGGTCCTTGTAAATATCGATATTTCTCGCTACTGTATGGCCCTGATCTATCAAACTCCCAAAACGTCATAGTGGATTCGCAAATATTGAAACCATAGAGAAATCGCCTCCTAGGGTATGCAGCGAACACTTCTCGAGTGTGTCCACAGAGCCTGAGTGGCCTTTTTACGTATTCGCCTCTTATTTCGTAGTGTTTAAGCTCCCCGATTACACGTATGTCTACCCAGTCGTTACCCCCATTGTGTTTAGAAGCGTTTGAGGTGGCTAAAAAGAGATCGAGCTTGCGCTTGCAGTCAGAGCCAGCCAGCGGCAGAGCTGGAGACGTATTGAACATGCGGCGTCCTCTACAAAGAAATATAGTCTCTGGAATCCTCAGAACCACTCCAGGAAAGCGCTTTGAGACGGGAGCGCCGGGTATTCTGTCTACTGGCCACTAGGCACCCACAGATTTACCCCTTCAGCGATACGCTCTGCCTCAGCCAACCACTCTTTCCTTTGGAGTATCTCTCGTAGAAGCCTCCAGTATCCTTGTATACGGCAACCGTTAATCCCCTGAAGTATGCGCTCGTTCCATTGTCGTCGTGTGTCTGTTTGTTGGCTCGCTAAGAGGAGGTAGACTCAAGCGGCGTGTCGAGGGGAGTTTGTCAGTTGGTAGGGTGGATTTGTGACTCGTGAGAAGCGTAAAGATATGTATTCGCGTAGATGTGAACAGGGAGAGGAACCAATAACTTCGCATCAAATTTGCCAGAGTGAATCTGGGAGTCAAGATAAGATTAATAGAAGGTGTATGTAGGTGAGAAGAAAGGGCATACGAAGATATGCAAAGGTACGTATTAAAGGCTGTTATGTGCAAGACTGTCCCGGTACAAAGGGACTAGGTGGTGATAGATCTGTGGAGTTCCGCCAAGACCCTGCTGCGGAAACGGCGAATGTCTCGGAACCTCCACTCCCATCACAGGGCACAACGACTGTGCGTGCCTACTATATCGAAGGCGGGGGAATTACTTGTTGGGTGCAGTCCTGCAGATATATACGCGAGTAGAGAAAGCGCCGCTCCGGAGTCAACTCTCTTTGACGACATGAGCGAGTCTAAAGAGCCCACACAGCGAGCAGTGTGGTCGAACAAGAGGTAAGCGGATAGTTGGCGCTGAGCGAATCATAAAAGTGACATAATCTAATGAAGGAGGATCGTACGGACGGTGGGACGAGATGCAGGGAAGTGCGAGAGTTGCAGTTCATTCGTCAATGAATCGGTTCGTAGAGTTGTGTCGCATCATCGTAAACAAATGTCTAACCCACAACAAACTAAAAAACGCGAGTAGAGAAAGGTCTCTTCAAAGACATGAGAAGGCGAACTGCATAGCTTGGAAAACTGAATCAAGACAACGAGTGACGAGAGAGTTAACGGGCTTGCTCGAGTAGATACATAAATGTATTCAACGATAGTACCTTTAACCTTACAGAAAGGAAGTGATGTCGCTGTTGCTTAGAAGAGAACAGATAACGGTCACTTGATGATGAAAGGTGGCGAGGAGGACACATAAAACTCAATAGAGAATCAAAATGTGAGAAAAGAATAATTTTTTTCGGTAGTAAAAGAAGTACGAATTACTACGAGAGTGGCAGGATAGGCTTGATGCTTCTCTCTAAGGAGTACGTACGGAAAGAGCCACATACCGGGACTATAAGCAGCAAGCCTCGACCCAAATCCAGGAAGTCACCTTTCAGAATCGCATGGTGAATCCACACTGTTCCCCTCCGCCTGTCAGTGAACTCCTACTTATTCCTGCGACTTCATAAACGTCTCGTCATCTACCGACTTTCGCCCAAATCGCCAACCAAGGAGAGTTAGCTGATTGCCGAGATAGATATGAGCCTAGAGTCCGTGCAGGTTCTTATCCCGATCCGGCGGATGGGAAGCCAAACATATCATGAGGCAAATACCGAATGCAGGATGACACAAATTTGATTTCCGCGTACGACAGTGTCGAAGATTCCGTGGCATTGTTCTTGAAGGGCCGTGACACATTTCATCCGCTTAATGCCTGTGTACTTTGGAGTATGAAGATGAGGGTGAAAGCTGGGGGTCAAGAACGCAAACGTCGTGAATTTAACTTAAATATTATTTTTAAACTATTAATTATAACTTTAATAGTAATATACGAATTACGCATAATAAGTATATAGTAAATATAAAGAAAATAGTAAATTTGTATATTATTGTAATTTTAAATATTTTTTAAATATATTTGTTATTTAATATTTTAGTTTTAGCTTAAAATCTATAGATATTCTAAAGTAAGTAAAAAATACTTACTTTATTTTAGTTAAATTAAAAAAATAGTACTATTAGAAATTAGCTTAAAAAATAAAAATAAAAATAAAAATTGTTAAAAGTAATAAATATATTAAACTATATTTTTATATAAATAAAATTAATATATAAATATAAAACTTATATAAAAGCCATAACTTAATAATTAAAAAAGTATATTTTTAATATAATTTTAATTTCTTAAATTTTATATAACTAAAGCTGTACTTTTTTTAATATTTATAATATATTTTAGTATTTTATAAAACTGTATAATAATAATTTTATATTAGTATTAAAAATTTTAGTACAAAAAAGTTACTTATTTATAAACTTAGTTTTTTAATAGTAGTTTATACTATTTCTTATAAACTTTAAAGTATTATTATTAAATAAATTATGTAAAGTATTTTTAAAATTTTTTTTTAAATAAATTTATATAAATATTTTATGTTACAAATTTTTCTAAAGTATGTTATTTATAAATAGTTTTAAATGTTAAAAATTAATGTAAAAAGTATAGTAAAGTAACTTAATACATTAAATAAATAAATATTAATAAAAAACTTTAATATTAAGTTATAAGTACTAGTATAATATTTATATTTTTTAAATAAATAAATATATATAACTTATACTAATAAACTAATACTAATAAATACTTAAAATTATTAAGTAGTTTAATTTATATACTAATATTTATAGCATAAAATTTCTACTATTTTAAATTTAATTAAGTAACTATTTAATATTATATTTATTTAAATTTTTAAAGTAAAACTTTATAGTAAAATTTATAATTTTATTAAACTAAAAAGTACTTAAAAATTCTAGAAATTTTAATATAAATAATAGCTGAGTTAAGAATTAAAACTAGTAACTTTAAAATTATATTATAATAACTTTTATAGTTAAAAATTTGCTATATAATTAAAAAAAAATTTAATATAAATATTACAAGAAACAAAAATACTTTTTAAAATAAAATATTTATAACGTTATATTTATTTAATTAACAATTTTATTTTATTTACTTATATTATATAAATATTAGAGTAATATAATTTCAATTTTATTTTACTATACTACTACTTTAAGAATACATTTTAAATAGTTAAATAAGTTATAAAAAAGTAAAATTATATAACTAGTAATTAAATTTATTTTAGGTGTTAAAACTTAATATTTAATAACTAAAGTATATAAAATAATTAAATTTAAAATTTAAAATTTATAAATAATATATTAATACTCAAACTATTACTTTATGTTATAGTAAATACTAAGTAGTATAGTTAACTATTTTTTTTAAAACATATACTATTAAAATTTATATGCTTTTATACTTAATATTATAGTAATTATTTATAACATATTTTATTCTTTTTCTCTTTTTTTATGTAATATTTTAAATTGTTACTTAGTATTATATGTAGTAATTCATTAATATTATTTATTAAACTCTTAATATTTTGTACATAGTACTTTTATAATACTTAATTAACTTAATTAAAATACTTTGCTTTTATTATTATTATTAACCATTTTCATAAGTGAGTGGGCACCTCAAGCGAGTGGGCACCTTAAAAACTCACCAAAAATTCGAGAATTCGCACCTCAATATCTCAACAACCACATTATAATAAATTCTAAAAATTTAATAGGCCATTTATAGTGCTTCTAAAAAGAGGGTATTAAACTCTTAAATGCTAGAAATTAGTAGTAAACTAGATATTTAAGAAAAGGTAAATATTTAACAATTTAGGGGCCAAAAACCTCCTATCTTAATAGCTATTAATTATTAGATCTTAAAAATTAAAAAACCTCTATTTCTAAGCACTATAAATAACCTATTAAATTTTTAGAATTTATTATAATGTGGTTGTTGAGATATTGAGGTGCGAATTCTCGAATTTTTGGTGAGTTTTTAAGGTGCCCACTCGCTTGGGGTGCCCACTCGCTTATGAAAATGGTTAATTAATATTAATTTATTAATTTATATATATTTACTTTTTTTAAAATTTAAATACTTTATTAGTAGCTGTAACTTAGTCTTAAAAGTACTTATTAATATTATTTTGTTCTATAGGTATTATGTTACTATTTATTAATTTAACTTTTAAAAATTATTTATAATTAATATACTACACAATTGTTTATACTATTAAATAGTTATATAAGTTAATCTAATCTCTTTTTAGTTTTAAAATACCTAATACTTTCTGCTTAATAATAATGTCTTAAAATTTTTAAATAGTAATAGTAAAAGCCATTATTAAATGGTAATTTATAAGCTATCTTAACTAAATCTTTAGCAAACCCATTCCTAAAATTGAATAAACCCGGTGCAAGAAAATTTGTCAGCCTACTAATACAGTCCAAACCCGGCCTAGTTAATAAGTTCTCTAAAACCAAATTAGATCTCCTCAATCTAGTCCAATTAATAGGTTTGTTAGAGTTGTTCATATTAGACTATTTTAAACTTTGGTTTGACGGACGCGGTTTATACCCCTAGCCTGCGCTTGGAAAATAGAGTTTCCTGCAACGACTTAGACATACGCTAAGCTCCAGGCTGATTTCGTTTAACCTGCCACAGCAAACCTCCAGTGTCTACTGATGTAGTGTGTTTCACCTGTCTATAGCCTGATATATCGTACGTTAGTAATCCGCTTTGCACTATCCTGCGTTTAAGAAAGCTTAACTTGCTAATTAGTAACAATACAAATTTTTATTGAAACAACTAGCGCTTTACCCGTGAAATAATAGGAACTGGTCTCCACCAGAGGAGTATGACGATATTTACAACCATAACTAGTGCAGAACAAAGAGCACCAAGGCTATAGCTAAAAGCCTGTCCAGTCTTTAGCTGTAAAAAGCCAGAGATATCTGTCCTAATAGACTCCTTAAATTTTCTTTGTGTGGAGTAAAGACGATTCGTCGGAATGAGCAAAAAGACGAGAGAAATAATTCCGGGCAATATAGCCAAAACAATTCTTGTAAGTCTGCTAAGGTAGAAGAAGAACATGGCGAGACAGAGTACACTAATAATACTAACAAGAATAAATGCAAGCCCAGTAACTATAGACCCGAAAATTATACCAAATGTAGCATCCGTGATAGAATTCTGTACTTTTTGAAGGACCTGAATTTCCTCTTGAAATAGCTTTGTAATTGACTTTGGAATAATACTCGAAATATTTACTGGTAAATTATGACAATCTGAGGTGCTGTTTTGATATACAAAACAAACATCCTCTGTACCGACTGATAACGCAGTAGGAAATGCAAAATCATTTGCCGAATTTGTGATACTAGCCTCTGCACTGCTTCGAATTGAAGAAGCTGTGATATTAACCGCTACTGCAAGGCTCTTGGCTTTGCTTCCTATTTCTGAGACCTTTGGTGGAAATTTTGGGATCTCGATTGCGAGATCCTGGCGGCGAGCAAGAAGCTTTTCTAAATCAGACTGGTTTACAGGTTTTATCTAATAGGGTAAGCCTAGTTGTATATAATTGTGAAAACTATACCTTGAAGGTTGCAATTCCTGCTTTTTGAATACTTGGATCGGTTATTAAAGTACCACACAAAATCATACAACAAATGGCAGAGAGGATATGAAAAACAAACGTGCTAAAATGTAGCCAGGAAGTTATAGAATTCATTTTCTCATATCAATAATGCTGTCTTAAAAAAATTGGTGGTAAACCGTATTATTTATACCGATTTCTAATAATTAATTCATGCTCTTTATGGTGCTTACAAAATGTTGGCAAAACCGCGATAGGCAACCTTGCTACCATGCGCCAAGCGTAGGCAGAACTCAAGGCACCACCGCCACAACGGCAACGTGAGTCATCAAGGATTCGTACTATCGTTACTGCCTAATCGATTATTATGTATTTAATCAGTCATTACCTTCAGTATTGTAGGAATCAATGCAATCATTCCTTTGAAGACAATATGTATGAGAACTTCATGCTGCCAAATATAACCTCCATGACAAAAGCATTCTTGCGGCGACTTTTTGAGTTAAATTAGAAGTCAATTCTATCTACGACAGTTATAAATAGCTATTTAAATTATTTCAAGTCACCCCCCGTACCAGTGACTTAGAAAAGGTAAGATGCCTATGAAATATTTTCAGTGCTTTTATTTCTTTGTTGTTGTATTTGCGCCACCTTCCTGCAGCGCTAATATTTAGGGGAGGGAGGGGAAGACGGAATCCCGAACATTACTCGCGCCACGCACTACCTCGCTTCCGCTCGGTAGTGCTACCAGGTTCAATGAACAATCCAAGCTCAACGATCAATTTGCCAAGCAATTCTTTTCTTGTATACGGACAGCACCTAAACTAGCAATTTAATTACTAAATATTAGTAGTAAATTGTAGTAGAGGGTTGAAATATTCAATTTGTGTCATTATTCTGTGTAACCTAGCGCCGGCGTGGTGGGTCATTAGCTTTAAGAGCGTTGAGAGTAGCGACGGCTTTGTGACGGCTACCCTTCTCCTCATCCTTCTTATTGCGTTTAGCTGCTCTTAATCGCGCGTCAGCTACATAGACAGTGCCTCCCTTCTGTACAACACGCTTGTCAGGTATTTGACGTCGCTGTCGGTGTTTTGCAGCCATAGTCTGCTTGCGCAGGTCAGTCTCTGCCACCTCTCGCGCAGCTGCGACAGCTACGGCAGCTTTTGCCAGCTTTGTAACGCGATGGTTGAGCAGCCCAACGTCTCCTGTATACGGGTCAACGCCCTGAAGGTGCTTCTGTATGTACTGGACGATATCTACAGCTGACACAGGTGTCGGAGGGCTGACAGGTATAGTAGTAGCTGGAGGAGGAGGCGTCGCACGGCGGACGTCGACTGTCGGCAGCCGATCAATCACGATGTCACCGTTAAGCGGCCAGATGCCAGTCTTCTTGAAGGCAGACTTGATTGTAGCTGGCTTAAAGGCTTGCTTCCGTATCCAGTGGATATAGTGGAGAAACTCAACCTTGTTGAAATCGTCTGTACCGTGCCGAACCTCAATCTCAACGCGCTTCTTGTGAAAGTGCTTATATGGCTGAAAGACAACAACGTCAAGCGGCTGTAAGACGTGAGAGCTGTGAGGAGGGAGCGCGTACGGCCAGATCTTGTTCTCAAAGCAGTACGTGATAAACTCATGTGTAAGGTGAGAGCCATGACCGTCGTAGATAAGCAGACGCCACTCCCCTACCAGCCCTGGCTTCGTGAACTTGTTGAAATGCTTGATATAATCAAGCGCGATCTGGTCGTTGGAGTAGCCAGATTCAGACATCCCTAGTAGCATCTGTGGGTCGAGGTGTAGCTCACGAGAGACGTGTTGGTGCATGATCTGAACGCCCTTCAAGATGGCAAGCGGTGGGATTGTCTCGCCAGCAGCGTTAATTGTTTCAACCATAGAGACGAAGTCGCGGTTTGTCTCTGATGGCGTCTCTGCAGACTTAAAGGCCTCCATTGTTATCACGTCCTGACTGCCGCCAATTCCTATCCTAAAGCCGCACTCGTCGAAGTTCCACGTGTCGCGCTGCTGGATCCCTTTATCACGAATCACCTCCTCTAAGTCGCAGAAGTGCTCTTTAAACACGTCGCGCTGCTGGCTAAGTATCCTCTCCTTCTCCTGCGGCTTCTGCCGTATCTTCTTCATGCGTGGGTGGGTTGTAACAAAGCGCTTAATATAGTCGCGTCCTAGAGGCGTGAGCGCGTCGCGTTCAGCAGGTGGAGTAGTCGCTATTCGAATCGATTCTGCAGCGTCGCGCACCATAGACAATAAAGGCGGCTGGCCTATTAAGTCTAGGCGATGGATATACAGCTCTAGAGCCTTAATTTGATATGAATTCAGCTTCTGGTTGACCTTTGGGCGTGTGCTGCGTGAGTTGATGCCTTTGATGCGTCGGTGGAGTCGCTGCAAATCAACGCCAAACATGCGCGCCACTGCAGATAGATTATATGAAGCCTTTGTAGATAGATGCTTCAGGGCACGCTGGATTCGATCCTCATGCTGTAAATAGGTGTCCTCCATTGTAAAATAGAGAAAAATTGATTTGTACGAGTATCCTTGGCAAATTGATCGCTGAGCTTGGATTGTTCATTGAACCTGGTAGCACTACCGAGCGGAAGCGAGGTAGTGCGTGGCGCGAGTAAATCCCAATTTATCCCATCGCCACAAGCAATTAAGCAATTTTTAACTAGTTTCCTTGTACAGTCGCTAGCGAAACCGGCTTCACCTCGAACGCGGCTGCAACATAATTCTACCCACCCGTAAGCGAAAGCCTTGGCACCCCACCTTACGTATCCGGTTAGGCGCTGTTGGCCCATACACGTGATTTGCCATGGTACAAGAAGGTACCTCTCTATCACCGCTTGAGCTGACAACCCTGTGGCGGGAGCGGGTCGACTGGCGCTATTCTAGTTCGATCGATTCAAATATGGTGGCCTATATCAAGACTGACCAAAGAAGAAGCATCTAGAATATTCCAGAACACAATTTCTCATACCTTTTGGTGCTCATTGACTTTTCAGACCTATTTTACAAATAGGAAATGCCATTTTGTCATCTTGACCTTGAAAGACCTTGAACTTAACAAAGCGCGTTGAAGTCGGCGCCCTTGTCAGATACATAATTCGACCGAATGATGCATTAGATAGTACCGTGCATGGCCACAAAGAGTGACAGGGACACCCTCTAATGATGGCAACCAGGCCGTAACGCCAGAAACCATAACCTCAATCCTACGCGAAACTTTAATCATCCCCCTTGTCAGGAAACTCTTCAGAAGAAACACAACATATCCCACAGAAACCCATTCCCTCCCCTTCCTTGCTAAAAGCCGTAATTGATGCGACTAGGGAGGATGTAGTCGGACGTGACCGCTGCTCTGCTGAGAGCATTTGTTGAGTCCAACCAAGGGCCCCATTGTCGGACAACTCTCCAATACCTTCTAGTTCTACTATAAACTCCGATAAGGCAGTAAGGTTCGTGCGAATGAAGACTTGCCGTGATCCATGTTGTCCAAAGAACTCGTCCATGTATTGAATTGTCTTGCCCTTAAGAACAACAATCATCTCCATGAAGACAACCCCTAGGCTCCAAATGTCGGACATTGTGTTCCGAGGTTCGTGTAGAGCAACCTCGGGCGCGCAATACTTTGGGGTCATGCCATTCACCATGCTCATAGTAGTACTGCCAGTTGCATCTGTGAAGTCGAAAGACAAGCCGAAGTCTGTAAACAAGACCGTCCCATGGTGTACAAGGATATTACTTGGCTTAATGTCCTTATGTCTGATTTTCTGCTCATGCAGAAACTCAAGTGCCCTGGCTAGGCAGCCAAAGAAGGTTCGCAGCTCTCGATGATTAGATGCGCTGGCGTGCACCAAATAGTCGGCTAGGTTCATCTCGGTAATGGGAGACATTATCAGGCCAACGTATTTAGGGTCTGTATAGCTTCCAACGAATTCTACGATATGCAGGTGCTTTAAGCGCTTTAGGATTTCGATTTCGGCGATGAACTGCATTACTGCTTCCTTCTGCCGGCCCCTAAAGGCGAAACTTCGAGGCACCCGCTTCCTGGCATACTCCTTGAAGCTGATCTGACTGACAACTTTGTCGACCTGGCCAAATCCACCGCTGCCCAAGATTCCTTTAGGATTAAATGGAACTAGTTCTTCTTGTTCGAAATGGCAATGCTGCCCATTTTGACCCCTTTCTAGGTCGATCGACTTCGTCAATACTAGGCTCTGAGCACGGACGAACGCCGCTCGAACACTTGGCTGTAAACAGCCTGGCAAGGTTCGTTCGGTAACAGGAAACCAGTAATCAGAAAAGCCGACGTCAATGAGATTGTCCAGAAAATTCAGATAACCGATAGTCCGAAGAACGATATATGTCCGCGGGACCTTGCTCCATTGCGGATTTGAGTGTTTCAAGAGCGTCGATATTTCGCAAATTTCAGAGTCAGTATATAACCTCTGGTGATCACGTCCATTTGCGAAAAAACTGTTAAGTCGGCCAGCTAAGGTATGCTGCGTAGTAGCGTTCGTCGGTAACACTGAGGGCGACTTTAGGTGCAATCCTTGTAGCAAGCGTACGGTGGCAAGGGTGCCTTTATGGTCTTTGCCAAGCGTTCTCTCCTGCCTGTGCATTGCTTGTCGGGGCACTTCCTCAGCTTCAGCGTACTTTTTCTGGTCGTTGAGAGTACGTCCTAACCAGTACTTGCTGGAGAGCGTGTGTGCATGATCTTGTCCGAGTATTCTTTCCTCCCTGCGCACTACTTGTTGTAGCACCTCCTTAGCTTCACCGTACTTCTTCCGGTTGTGGAGTGTGACTCCTAGCCAGTGCTTGCTAGAGAGCGTACCTGCATGGTCTTGTCCGAGTGCTCTCTCCTGCTCGTACACTGCGTGCCGGAGCACCTCCTCAGCTTCACCGTACTTCTTCTGCTTGTGGAGTGCGACCCCTAGCAAGGACTTGCTGGAGAGCGTGTCTGCATGGTCTTGTCCGACGGCGCTCTCCTGCCCGTACAATGCTTGTCGGAGCACCTCCTCAGCCTCGTTGTACTTCTTCTGCTTGTAGAGTGTGACTCCTAACCAGTACTTGCTGGAGAGCGTGTCTGCATGGTCTTGTCCGAGTGCTCTCTCCTGCCCGTGCACTGCATGTCGTAGCACCTCCTCAGCTTCACCGTACTTCTTCTGGTCTTGGAGAGCGCGTCCTAACCAGTGCTTGCTGGAGAGCATGCCTACATGGTCTTGTCCAAGTGTTCTCTCCTGCCCGTGCACTGCTTGTCGGAGCACCTCCTCAGCCTCGTTGTACTTCTTCTGCTTGTAGAGTGTGACTCCTAACCAGTACTTGCTGGAGAACGTGTCTGCATGGTCTTGTCCGAGTGCTCTCTCCTGCCCGTGCACTGCATGTCGTAGCACCTCCTCAGCTTCACCGTACTTCTTCTGCTTGTGGAGTGCGACCCCTAGCAAGGACTTGCTGGAGAGCGTGTCCGCATGGTCTTGTACGAATGTCCTCTCCTGCCTGTGCACTGCTTGTCGGAGCACCTCCTCAGCCTCGTTGTACTTCTTCTGCCGGATGAGTGTAACTCCCAATTCAGAGTCCTTTCTTCGTGCAACATTTAACATGCCTCTCGATGGTATACTCTTATTCTAACTTTATTGTTGCCCTCCTCCTGTGATTGCAGCCCGATATGGATATGTAGCGGCAGAGCTAACGAGATGGAAACCGCGCGAGAGTGGCTTTCGGCAGCACCGGCGCCGGTGGCTTTCGTTAAGCCTACACACTGTCGAACAACGAGGACGCAGGATAGTTAATAACCTCGAGAGTTCTTGTGTCTGTTCTTGTTTGGTAGGCCGTCTGAGTGAAACATTTGCGCTAAGACTGGGTTATTAAGCAAACGGGTTTAGATAATGTTGCTCAAGCATATACAGTAAGTTTTCCAAAGATTATAGTAATACTCCTGTGACTCTTCTTGATTTTCGGACGTTCTTGGATGAATACTTAGTCTAATTGAAGGCGCGACGGTCCATCTTCACTTCCAATTAGGCTGCGAAGGCAACTGCGGCTGAGCAGTAGCGCTAGGGGAAGAGTCCGCATTCGGGCGTGGAAATATATTCTTCCGAGAATTGCTTATTCATGTCGTACTGGTAGTTGTTCAAGTGTGAACGCCGCCGCCTTAACCTAAGCTTGATACACTTTGCCCGAGCTAGCAAGGAGGGTGGCCGACTCGCTCCTGCCACAGGGTTGTCAGCTTAAGCTGTGATAGAGAGGTACCTTCTTGTACCATGGCAAATCACGTGTATGGGCCAACAGCGCCTAACCGGATACGTAAGGTGGGGTGCCAAGGCTTTCGCTTACGGGTGGGTAGAATTATGTTGCAGCCGCGTTCGAGGTGAAGCCGGTTTCGCTAGCGACTGTATTAAACTTGGTAGATTTCCTTCTTTCAATGCCTTAATACTTCGGAGAACCCTAGTACACATAATGGCAGCATAGAACTCTACCAGGAAAATGATCACTATTCCGTAATCTATGCCCTCGCTGAAAAATACAGCAAGTCAGAGATCCCTTTTTGCAATTATATTTTTTTAATTATGCCTGTGGCGATGATAGGAATATCCTTAGGGATGGCGGCGACGGATCCGGATCTGATGTCATCTTTGTCATCTACTATAAAGGTTCATGCTCCGTATAATAGCGTGTTCTGTCAACTAAATGCTGGTCTGCGAATTCTATTTCCCTTTAATACTTCTATTAGCGACATATAGACACATGATGCCGCGTGCTCTTTTGCCAATTTTGTTAGCACTTGGCGTTTCAGGCTAACAGGGGAAATGAAGCTGTTGGAGAATTTTATGGGATTCACGAAAACACCTTTCATAGTACAGTCGTTGTGGTATAAGAAAATATATTCTTTTACTAATAATAGATTTTATTAGTTACTTAAGTAACTGATTTTACTATTAACTTTTTTCTATAAATTAAAATTATAATACCAATAAAATAAAAACTAGATATATTATTAAAAGTATTTATTAAATATAACTAAACTTAATAAAAGTTTTTTTTTAGTAAAAATTAAGTAAAAAAGTATAAACATAAAGTATTTAATATTAAAAAGTTAGCTATATAAATATTTTTTACTATTTAAAAATTAAAAACTAAGCCTAATTTTAGTTTAAAGTATACTAGTTATAATATTAAAAAAGTTTTAAAAGTAACGTTATAGAAAATACCTTTATAAAAACTAATTGTATAACATATATTGTAAAAAAACTTATTCTTTTATTAATTAAAAAAATATTTAAATAGTTAAAAAATAAATTTAAAGAAATAAATTATAGTTACTTATATTAATATTAATATTAATAGCTAATTTTAAATAATTTTTTAGAAAAAAGAGTTTTAGTAGTTTAAGTAACGTAAAGTAAAAGTAATAAAAATTAGTAAATATTTTATGTGAAGGGTGCAGAGAAGCCCGTGTCTGTGCCATGATTGTTGTTAAGCTGCATTCGGAAGATTTTGAATTTGCCCTGCACTGGAAATTCTCAGGATCTTAATACAGAGTCTGACGGATTTGGGCTGGAGGGGCGTTATGCAAGGAGAGCGGATATCAGTTAGAAGGCCCAACGATGGGGTCGTTCTGCATTGCGGTACTTGGAGGCGAAAGGCTCAACCTAAGGCATTATTTGGCGCAAATTTCTATAATCATGCAGGGTATCAATTTGGATGGGGATGGAGATACAGCAAATCCTGAGCCAAGTCTGTTTGATCATTATCCGCCACGCAGCATAGTAGGGGCTTGATTCTTGCCGAGGGCGCGAACCGAGACGAAATGCCGTTCTGGATGGAGCAACAAAAGCATTTAGAGATGTTTGAGCGCAATAATCTAGAAAACGCGCTCATGGTGCTCCAGCAGAAATTATCCCCGCTTCGTCAGGACTTCAACTAGCTCTTTACTCTCTCAAAGTAAGCACTCTCCCATGATCAGAGATGAGATTTGGCAGTAATATGTCTTAATTTAACAGTATAACAATTAGTAGAAGATTTCAAGCTCCAGGTCTATATCTATTAAATTATAAGTGATTTTATTTTACTTAAAACTAAAGTAAATTAAGCAAAATATATACTATATACTATAAGTTATTATTAAAGTACTTTTTTCAAAGTTCTTAACTTTTTGTATGTAGCACTTTCGTAATAGTTATATAGGCCTTTGTGTAAACCCGTAGCTAAGAGTCAGGATTATAGTAGGGAGCCATCACAGGTTCGTCTCATTCCCCGGTCTAGGTAATCCGCACCGCTAGAGTTTCCTACCCGAGAAACAACACCCAATGTACCGGGTTACTTTTTTTCTAGAGTAAAGTATCTCTCTAGTGCTCGTCCTACCTCCTTACCCGCGTCCCACTGGGATAACCTCTTGTTATAATACCTATAACCGATCTCCCCTAGATATTATTAGCGTGTGTTTATTATTACGTGGGTCAACTTACTAATGAAAGGAAAAAACTCTAAAATCCGGAGTAACAACGTTGCGTATGGCAAATGTGCATCGAGTACCCGGCCTAAAGTAGCAATTCGTTTCACCCGTGCATGGCGGATTTTGTGAAGAAGTCTAATAGCGGTAGCTATTGCGAGCTGTTCAGAAGCATTAGTTTCCCTTTTAGGCTGTAAACTAGAGCATTTATTAAGGCTTTTTGCTAGCAATAGGGAAAATGTCTGCGCATCTTCTAGTGCCTGGGAAGCGCCCTGTCCACTTGTTGGCGATAACGTGTGTACAGCATCGCCGAGAAGAACGATCCCGTCCCTACCCCATTCAGGAAGCTCAGGCACAGTGCTTATGGGATAGGGATATTTCGGGTCTGCTTTATCAATAACTTCATGCACCGTTAGATCAGCCCAGTCTTTATAGCGATTTTGTAGATCTTCTTTAAGGTTTCGCTCAGCACTTGGGTCCTTTTCTGGATATATCGATAACCACATTACTTTATTTTTGGAGGCTGGGCCACCAGAGAAGTAACAGAAATAGCCCGTTTGGCTAGGGCTAAAAATCCATGCCCTCTTTTCTTGAATTACCTTGGGTAATGGAGTTGAAACTTCACCTCCAACCCACGCGAGACCACTGTAAAGGATAAGCTGAGTAACAAATAATCCAATCATTACTTACCTATACCTAAGGGAAGACTCTGGGAAGAGACTCTTCCTTGTAATACTGTTTATGCCATCTGCCCCGATTACGAGGTCCGCCTGTTCCTCTTGACTTTTTGGTGTGAACGTAAGAAGTACTTTCCTTTTTTCCTCGCTCCAACGCACGCCTTCCACTTCTCCAATTTTTACAATATCTTCTGGTTGTCCATATCGCTCTAGTTGATTCACTAAACACTTCCACAGTCCATGCCGACTGATTGAGATACAACGGTCTTCAGAGTTTCTGTTAGCTCTCTGCACTCCGAGTACTCGGCCGTGTTTGTTGTGAAAGAGGAAGTTTTCGCAGTCAAATCCTTCTGAAGAAACATTTTCCTTCAGGTTGGTATCCAGGTCGTTCAAAACTCGCATACCATTAGGCATTATCCCTAACCCTGCACCCTCTGAATATTGGTTACTTAGTATATTGGATCGCTTTTCGTAGATGTATATACTATGCTTAGGCTCTAAATATTTCTTAAGAAAAAGATACGTGGTAATACCAGATATTCCGGCACCTATAATAATTATTTGCATTTTAGTAGTTATTTAAATAGAATTGTACTAAACGCATAATAATAGGAAGGTATTAGTACTATATATTATGCACTAGGCCTTATGTTAACCTTTATATAACAACACTTATTAGTAGTTATGTAATTTTGCATATACGGATATTCTATAAATAGTAAAGACTTATTCAACGTTTCTTAAATAATTTAAAATTGTAAGGTGCCAAATATAGACTTATAAAGACTATTAAATTACTTATTAAAGTGTGTTCTTATAAGTAGCCTTTTTTAAAATCTAATTCTTATTATGTAGCTTTTTACATATATATAATTTCAATTTATACTTAATATTTCTATCTTTAGATAATAAAATAAATTACTTTTTTAACTAACAAAAATAAGATTTTATATTTTTTATTTTTATTTTTTATTTTTACGTTTGACAGCTAAATTTGGAGAGATTTTGGAGGTCACGTGCAGAGGCAATTCACTGCCAAGTCTGAACTAAACCATCAGTCCTGCCGTTTTGACCAACTGCAGGGCGTTAATCCGACCAATCCGAGGTTCCCCCGATAGTAAATAATCCAAACCGGGGCCTATCCGACTAGACGCCTCTTTATTGCCCACGCTGTATTTACGTGGTGGCGTTGGATGAGCAAAAGGAGCATACCTCCCCTCACTGCCCCCCGCACCAGACAGTTAAGACAGTCACCCCACAGCCCACCCTTCAATAGCTTATCACCGAAACGATAGACGGTGCGCCTCTCGTACGGTGATGTACCTGCATCGCCCTCTTGGATTGTCGACAGCAATTCTCACCAGTATGAAAGGCGACAGCAGTTGATAACCTACTGATCCTGCGTGCTCGTTGCGAAGCCGAAGAAGCTTATTTTCCGGTGGCTTTCTAGGCTATAGAGTCGAGAATGGTAGATATTAATTAATTAAGCGGTGGTTATTGTAGTCGCCTTCCAACACCAGGAAGTCGCGGAAGAGAAAGCGAAAGACGTCAGCGTTGTAGCTCTTCTCCTCCATTCGCAAGAGGAACCTGATGACATTGGAGATGGTAATCGTGTCGTTAATCAGGAAGTCTAGACGCATGCGCACTATCGACTGTTAGCAAAGTCCAACGAATCCGATCATCAAACGCCTACATAATTCGAAGAAGATTTCATACGCCCCCGAGCCAAAACCCTGGACATCAATATGTTCCTGGGGGATACCAGGGCAGACGTACTCCATTACCGCGATCGCCAGGTGCGCCAGCGCCAGCAGCGTGGGGCAAAGTCTGCCATTGAAGCCATAAAAAGAACGGGAATTGGAAGTATCGAAGCTATATAATAAAGGAAGATAGCTATCAAGCCCAAAACCTATGTAGAAGGTTGTGGAGAGGATGTACAGTCATTGAAATCAAGGTAGTCGGATGAAAGAGAAGGGGCGTGAAGAGAGAGGGAAGTTCGCAAGGTACACTGCTTTCACTTCAAAAAGACATCTATAAGATTGACGTCAGACTCGATTCTACCGGCAAGAATTAGTCACACCGGTAGAACGGATGGGCTCATCTAATGTCAAATTTGGTATTTTCTCATTCACCTCGGCATCCCTTTCTGGACTCCGCCGTCCCGAGAAAACATTTTTGGGCATATTTGAGACATTCATTAGCCAGTAAGCTTCTCTATTCCTTTACTAAGAGCATACTGCCCCCTACGAAAAGATATTATGGTTCTCTGGCCATCTCCTGCACCACCCTGCACTACCATGCACCTCTCGAAGCTGTCCGCCGCTTCTATAAACTTGCCCGGGACCGCAACGAAATCCAAAGATCCTAGCTCGATGAGCGACTGCCTCCAAATCCGCGCTAGCTCTGCAACAGGCTATTCGCTGCAAGTGCACTTTCACCTTGGGCTTTTGTAACCGCTCGTCAATCCATGATAAACGATGATCCTCACACTTTTCAACGCGTTTTAACATAGGCCGGCGAACAAGAATTTGGCAAGAGCATGAGACATGTGAATGGGGTGTGCTGGACGACCGGTCTGTCGGTGGCGCGGGGGAGTGGAGCTAGAAAGGCAACATGGACACAAAGGACGGTCTGATAAGGAAGAGCGTGCTGGCTGCTCCTGCTCACTAGATTGGCGTGAGGCGGCGAACGCAGGCCTGGTCGCTCGTCGAAGAATAAAGGTGGGTTCCGAGCTTTTGGTCAGGCGTGGAAAGATGGAGATAGACGACAAGGGGAAGGGAGGAGGTAGGGGTGTTGATGTCGGCCCATTCCATCCTAATTTCTTTTCGAGCATGTCCGGCGATTGAAGTAAATTCGACTGGAGGTTCCTTTTCCGCCCTGCCAAAGCACAATCTCGGGAATCGGCGCTTGCACTCACTTAGGGGGGGCAATCACCTCCTCCCACTGCACCACCTCTGCGCCTACAGCATCCTACTAATCCTCTTTCCTGCTTATAGGAGAATCATTCTTTTCAATCTTCGCCGCATCCATTCTAGACCTTTCCTTAAGCTCCTACCAACACCACCGAACAATCGTTCATATCTCAAGAATGTACTGGCTTCTACGCTTAGCTTTCCCCCGAAAGTCTTGTTACGGTCCCTTCATACGGCAATGAAGATCTGTCTGGGCTTTCGGCGGTCTCATCGTCATCTTACCCTTCAACAGAGCTGATCCGCCAGCTTGTGGGCCAAAACAGACGCCCAACTTCCTCCTTCAAGCACCTTCCTCCCATGTAGAAAATCTCTCGCTCTACAACTCCTCACATAGCGCAACGTATTCCCCCGGCTCTGCACCCCCAAGCCAATCCGCAAGTCCCGGACCTTATGAACCATTCCCCGGCCAATCACGCGTGTAAATCCCTGCTCATCTCGGCGTAAGCCCCAACGCCTGACCTGGGGTTTGCAGTCCGGGGATTTCCTGTGGCTCATTCAATGGTGTTTGAGTGAGAGGTTACGGGGACTACGGAAGGGCACTCTGCGAGCATGTATGCGCAAGGATCTCAGAGTGCTCGAGGGTCGGGGCCCAGGTAGGGGTCATCATGGAGGTGAATATGGAACCTGACAGATTGTAAAGCACGTGTCTGGTTCCAACTTTACGGGTCTAATCTCCGGGCTTTCTTTGGTAGAGCAGATTATCCCCTTCACTGCGCCTCGAAGAAACCATGAACTCCGACGTATATAGGCCCCAGCTCCTCCTTCAGCACATTGTCCACATATTTGCAGTATTCGGTGACCATGGCGTTTGTTGGGTGGATGATGCAGGACAGGAAAGGGGGTGGACTCGGTAACGGTGGCATGGACCTTGTTCCAGACAACAGTTTTCTGAGTCTTTGCTGAGGACTGCTTTTAGGAGATGGATTATCTGTTCAATATCGAAGTTGTCGGAGTTTACCGCTGACATAAGTCTTGACAGGTTCAAGGAGGTTCTTGCCGCCATAGCTGGGACGTAGTTGGCGAGAGACCGGAAGGATTCGTAGCGCTCATCTAAGAGTAAGATTAAGAGTCTGCGGATCTACGTACGCGTTGGATTCAGCCTCTAACAAAGACCAAAGACCTACGTATAGTACCCTAATCGCCAATTTGATCCAATGCTTGCGGCGAACTGAAAAGGCGCAGAAATTTGCAGGTCGAACGAAAAGAGTCATGAAAGGCATCAAATCCATCGCCAATAGGGTTCTGTTTTGATTATCTCTGATCTCGACCTATCCGCCATGGCAAGATAGCGCGACGAACGATACGCCAAGGTAGTCAATGGAAAAGGCGACGTAAAGGGAGGCTAAATGAGGAGCGGTGCGCATCGATAGATATAAGGTGTTGGAGAAAGGCTAAAAGAAGATTTAAGTGTGGGTTTAAGGGGTATTGAGAGCGAAGATGGGAAAGAAATTGTGGAGGGAGAAGTTCGAAGGCAGGATCACCACGAAGTGCCCCGGGGTGGCGCAGACGATGCCAAGCCGGAATTTCTGTGGAGTCATCCCGTCTCATCGAGCAAAACAACTGCTCGGGCCCTTCTGGCTGCTGGGCAGGTTTTCTGCGAAAACGCCCGCACTTCGTGCGGGCCTACCAGCTCAACGTACATAACAATACCTCTTTAACTACAACAGATTTTTCTTTAATTTTTGAAGTAAACAGCAAAGAAGAATAACTTTATGGGAGCGACTTTCTTTAGATTTTGAGCGAGTCCTTTTATTGTCGAATAAATATGTTCTATATTTCAAGAGAATTTTGACTTGCGCACAGACAGATTTTGTATGAGAATGTACGTTGAGCTGGTAGGCCCGCACGAAGTGCGGGCGTTTTTGCAGAAAACCTGCCCAGCAGCCGGAAGGGCCCGAGTGACTGATAGTCTGATGAAACATCGGGCAGTTCCTACCAAACAAAACTCATGCTTATCCTTACCACCAACAAACATAGCAATTGAGCGTCCGAAAACATAACCGTTCCCTCGTCATCACCGTGGAAGAGGTGCCTACGACAGAACCGAGAATCCTCTTAATCTCTTTTCAAGCAACCTCCGACCGTTTCGATCCCTTCGTCTAATTTGGGCGCCTCTGTTGGTGATGACAATCGATCGGGAGCAGGTACGCGGCTGGAACCCGGTGCCAAGGGTGATGGGACCCAAAAACGGATTTAACTACTGTAAAGCCCTGCTAGTGCTGCAAGCCCAGCTGTGATTCATACTGTGCAATCACCCTGCCTTCTCTTAATTTTAACAACTTTCAACGCGAACCCATCTGTCTCGATAGCAAGTAGCACGAAAGTGCTCTTCTATGGCTAGCCCGCCAGCGATACAATTAGCTTCCTTTTGAACAGTCGTGGCTTGTGTACATGTGGGGTACGGCTTTCTCTTTCGCGAATCTTTCGTCTGGAAACTTGTCCAGAAGCTCCCGCTAATTGGGGGTACTGTCCTAGTTCTTCACATCTTTGGCTTCTTCGCCATCCCCATCACTCTTTAGGTGCTCGCACCAATCCGACTGAGCATCAACTTCTGGAGGTGAACACTTCGACTCCTGTCGACATTTGCGCAATGAACGAACCGCGCTTGGCGAAATGATCCGTGCACTCTACAGGAGGAGCCATCCCATCATACGGGAGCCATCATCATATGGAGTCTCTCATTTTCCTTCATACTGGGTTTCCTGAATCTACTTCGTGCAAGGTGGATGTTGAAGTTGACCCGGCGTATTTCCCTGACTGATAGTCCGCGAAATTTTACCTCGACTTCATCCCTCTCTACGTCATGACAACTTGTTTTAAAGGTTTTCCCTCTCCACAATGCTATGGGCTCCCTTTTGCTCTTTAAAACTGCATCTAATTCCGTTAGCACTACAACTAGTAGTGTGTATTTTACGGACTTGAAGTCCAGGGAATCCATCCATCTTTAGTCACTTCCTCGAGGTGCACATCCCAAGCAACATTCCTCAGGATGCCCCGCTAAGCGCCCTTGCGGACCCATTGTAAATGCAGATTTATATAGAAGGCTAAACCCAACACCAGCAGAGCCCGATTCTGTATTCTGCACCCTATGTGGGTGTCACTATAAACTCCGCCGACCTTGAGCAGTTTGTACAAAGAAGCCTGTATAGGCGTCTTTTCAACATGGTCGACCAGGGCGATGTCATCCATGCGCAATCATCCCGAAGGATCGTACAGGTGTGGGAGATTCAATCCCCTAGGGCTAAGAGTCCCATAAACCCGGTAGCTTAAAAGGAGTTTCAAGCGCCCCTTGAGCCGATCCTCATAATGGCGAAGCGAATTGAACGTTGCATTACGGAGGATCCTCATGGCGCTCTTGGGGAAACGCGCAATAATGGGCTATATAATAGCGCACCTTAAGCGGCGGAAACGGCGGTGTTAGATAGGCTAGAGGACGGCATTTACAGAGCCTGTAAGTTCATCGCCGGTGTATCTAATTCGCGCTCACAACCCCTTTAGGGTTGTGTGCGGCCACTTCAAAACGTGAGACTACCCTCGTGCA
The DNA here is from genome assembly GCA_010093925.1 of Zopfia rhizophila CBS 207.26. NCBI lineage: Eukaryota > Fungi > Ascomycota > Dothideomycetes > Zopfiaceae > Zopfia > Zopfia rhizophila. The sequence continues at coordinate 49,126 of ML994731.1, read as the reverse complement.
GCCGATGTTAACCCTGCCTATGACGCTACCGTCGCACCACATCCAGCTCGCAAACACATATATATCTTGAAGAGAAGTGAGCTGACACTTTAAGAAGCCCTCCTATCATCCCGGAACGGCGGACCAAATCTGAAAGATTGGTGGATAAGATTTCTATCATCTCGCGGTACTAGAATTCCTCATGTGGGCTACCCCCTGGACCGCCCTTTGACTGTGCAGCCCAACCCTGGACATACCTGGACTGCTGCTTCTATCCGGACTTTTCTGATTGACTCGGAGCAATAATACGTTGAGTAGTATGACAAGACCCGGGTTCTTTTTTTCTTTGAATTCCACACGATGTGCAATCTGAATTGGGGGGCATATGCGTTGAGGTTCTGTGTGTGCAAGTACTCGAATTCTGAGGTAATGCCGATTGACTTTATTGGCGATAAAGGTATGTAGAATTTTTTTTTTTTTTAAAAAAAAAAAAAAAAACGCGCAGAGAGCAGTGTGGTGCGGTCTGGATGCTCTTGGTAACACTCGCCTCTATCGGTCATTCCATCCCACTATGTCACCTCGGGAACTTGACGACCTTTCTTCTTCGGATGAAAAGCTAAACGACGTCGATTAACCTCTCGATGACTGAAATGTCTCCTCCTCCATTGAAGATGAATGTGAGGCTCCTTTCTGATAACCTTCTCTCTGCTCAAACCCACTATCCTACCGGATCCTCACCTTTCGAAGGTAAATGACATTATTGAGGATTGGAAGAGGGTGGGAAGAGACGTTGGGTTGAAGCAAGAGGACTCTGAAGCTTTCGATATAGTGGCGAGCAGAATCGGTTTCCGGTTTTGCACTTTTATTTGTTCTCACCGCACGGTCCACACGACAAGGGGCTTTCCTACTCCGTATTAGAGCGTAACAAGGACAGTTGTAATTAACGGCAATCGCTACGCTACGTAATGCACCGTTTCTTAGCTAGGGTTTTGCTGCCTTAGATAAATCTAATCATGTGATTTATTCCTAACTGTGTAGAAAGTCACTCAAAAGACTAACTTACGACAGCGATAGGGAAGAATTGCATTCTATTCTATGAATCTTTTCTCCGTATCCTAGTCTTGGAGCGCATATAAAGTTAGCTTTGCTTGCTCTTCTGGCTGCTGCTTGCTAGCTCAGGCGTGCTATTTAAACTCAGAGCGCCATGAGATGGTGTCTCTCTGGGCGTCGATTCATTGTTGTCAGCCAACGCTGTGCTTTGTATTAGTTGCTCTTGCTTAGCCTCTTCTTGCATCATTGAATAGCGGTTGACGCATGCAATTGTTGTTGGGTGCTGAGGTCCCAGCCTTTGCTGGTAGCCGTCGCAAGCTCTCTCGTAGAGCTTTGAAGCCTCCTCATACCTCTTCTGCTAGTGTAAAAGATACGCCAGGTTGTAAACAGCGGTAAGCGTGTGAGGATGATCTAGTTAGAGCTCCTTCTCCTTTTCTTCCAGCGCTCGCCGGTTTAGCTTTTCCGCTTCCACGTACTTCCCCTGATATCGCAGCACCAACGCCAGGTTGCTCACGCTCGTCAGCGTATCTGGGTGTTGCACGCCCAAGACCTTCTCCCTCCCTTCTAGCGCTCGCCGGTGAAACTTATTCGCCTCTTCGTACTTCCCCTGATCCGCTAGAACCGACGCCAGATTGCTCACGCTCATCAGCGTATCTGGGTGCTGCGCACCTAGCGCCTTCTCAAAACCTTCCAGCGCTCGCCGATGGAGCTTCTCCGCCTCCTCGTACTTTCCCTGATACCCCAGCACCACCGCCAGGCTGCTTACGCTCGTCAGCGTAGCTGGGTGCTGTATACCCAGCTCCTTCTCGTATCCTTCCAGCGCTCGCCGGTGAAACTTATTCGCCTCTTCGTACTTCCCCTGATCCGCTAGAACCGACGCCAGATTGCTCACGCTCATCAGCGTATCTGGGTGCTGCGCACCTAGCGCCTTCTCAAAACCTTCCAGCGCTCGCCGATGGAGCTTCTCCGCCTCCTCGTACTTTCCCTGATACCCCAGCACCACTGCCAGGCTGTTCACGCTCGTCAGTGTAGAAGGGTGCTGTACACCCAGCTCCTTCTCGTATCCTTCCAGCGCTCGCCGGTGAAGCTTCTCCGCCTCCTCACACTTTCCCCGATTACCCAGCACTGACGCCAGCATACTCACGCTCTTCAATGTATCTGGGTGCTGTACGCTCAGCTGTTTCTCGCTTACTTCTAGTGCTCTCCAGTACAGCTTTTCCGCCTCAGCGTATTTCCCTAGGGCCGACTGCATGTACCACCCAACTTCACTCAGCACATAAATCCACTCCCTCACTACTTCTTGACCGGGCGGCTCACTTTCGTATAAGGATTCGACGTGCGGAAGTAGCTGCTGGCACTTTGCCCAATTCCTAAAATCTACGTAAGGAAATTCCTCCGCCATCAGCCCTACAAACTTCTGCCTCCACCGCTCCACGTTGCTGAACGATGACAGCCAGACCTGGGTGCAGAACTGTACCAGAGCTTGCATCTCACACATGTCGGTCTCAGCTGTCGCTGCTATGAGTGAATACACCTGCAAGGTTTCAAAGTCTTCGTCGAAGGCGGCATCAGCCGCGTCTTCGTCCAACTCTGCCGCGTTCCTGCTATATTTTCGAAGTATCGACTCAGGAATTCCTTGTGGGTTGAAGAAGCTCATCAGCGACAGTAGGTCTGCAGCAGAAGGCCTTTCTTCACGAATACGCTCAAATGATATCTGCCATGTTGTCACCACCGAGTTCGATGCACTGGTGTCCCGACGAAAATCGCCCGCGTCCCAATTCAGGAGATTTTCTTTCTTCTTATCGTTTTTGCGAAACTCGTCAAGGTACCCGGAGATCGTCATTCGAGCTCGCCGGTTAATATATGCAGCCGCCTGAGTGATTGCAAGAGGTATATAGTCAAGAGCACGGAGCAGATCAACCGCGCTTTCCCCGTGCGAGGCGTCCTGGAGCTTGTTGTAGAGGAGCTGTAGGCCTTGGCTCTCGTCCATTGTCCGCACCTCCTTGATGTTCTTATAGCCTCCTGCCAGCCTAGCTGCTGCATCCTTGTTCCGAGAAGTGATCAAGATCGACCCGTTACGGCTTTGTGGAAGGTAAGCCGGCAGCGATGCCGGCGGGCTTTCGGACGGCTCTTGTTGCTCGCTCTTTCGCAGCGGAAAAAAGGTTCCGACGTCATCGACGTTGTCCAGGATCATCGTCCATCGGCCGTTTGTCTCGTCGCACAGCCAGTTGTGGACCAGTAACAAGACATCGACCTTTGGATTGTCTCGGCCTGGAAGCTCAAGCCTGTTGGCAATGTCTCTGTACGCTTGTTCGAACCGGGCCCGGGTGCTGGCGTGCACCCAGAAGACGAACGTCTGTGGCGACGCGTTGCGGACATCGTGGCAGTATTTTATGGCAATTTGTGACTTTCTACCCTATTGTTAGCCTGGTAACGCGAAGAGTGGACGTTGACATACCCTACGCCGCCAAGACCGACGAGCGCCGCGCGAGCGCCACGTCCAGCGCACTTGTCGCGTATCCACGCTAGAACCTCGGGCCGATCGACGAAGTCAGGGTCTGGGCCGAACGGGACGGTGGAGAAGGGCTCGCGTTTTCGGCTCGGTCCGTCTGCGTTGGTATCAATCGTAGGTTGCGATGGCGGAAGTCTAAGCCGCTCGATCGCATTTCGCCAGCGTTTCAAGACTTGGATCGAGCGTTCCTTTCGTGCTTCGGAGAAGCGTAGAAGAACGGAATCGTTCTGCCAGTCGTACGCTGCTTGGCTGGTCAATGCTGTGTTGTCTCCCATGAGATCAGACCAGTCGACGGGAGTGTCTGCCCATCCGTCCATCCTTGGCCTGAGCTCTGACACCAGCTCTCGGGGTTGAAGGAGTTTAATGTATTCTGGGTCTTCAAACACATTCTCAAAGCTGTTGCATGGCCGAACGGGCGGAAGACCTTCAAAGTTCATTGCCTTGGATGTCGGACTATCGGCGGATGCACAAGAGTCGGCCGCGCCGCTTCCGGCGTCTTCGTTGACGGGCAGGGATAGCAAGGCAAGCCCTTCAAGGTGACTAGCAAGATGATTCCTAATAGCGTCCGTCATGCCGTGGAGATGCGGGAGTGACTCTCTCGACAGGGAAGGCTTGGATTCGGAGATGGAATGGCCGCACAGGATGCAGCGATCTTCTTCAAGTGACTGTTCGAGTCGACTTTGCAGGGCTTGATATAGGTCTTCTCTGGGGATGACTGCTCGGCTCACAATGCCATCTACCTCAGAAGTTGATATTTCCATAGTGTGGTACTTTGACAAATGGGCACGGAAAGCGTCCTCGGAGCCGAAGACTTCGTCTTGGTGTCCTGCCGCTTTACAGCTGTAGCTCTGGGCATGACTCCAAAGCATATGCTGCATCCATTCATCCTGAGTGGAGTATTGCATCGTCAGAGATTCGGTGCAGTCGTCGAACAGGCAAACATATGGAGAACTATCCCGAACGACGTGGCGCCTAGGAATGTCAACTCGACACCGTAGGAGCAGAGACAGTGAGAACTTACGCCCATCTAGCTTTGTCGGTACGGGAAGTTCCATACAAGTCAGACCGTATGACGTGCGTACAGTAAGGGCATACAACCTCTCGAGAAGTCTCTTTCTCGGGTGGGGGAGCGGGAGGAATGTCGAGCTTGCCGCGACGGATAACCCCAGAAGGAGTGACATTTGAGGGTGCGGCGGACTTTGTAGAGAGAGGCACGGCGAGCTTTCGGACTACGGATGCTTCTGTGTGAGACGCAGGTACAAAACTCACTCTGGGTTGAGCGGGAGTGACATTGTCGACCACGATAGTCGGAAGTGTGGGTGCTTGCACAGGCTGGATTGTAGACGCGGAGGTGTTGATCTCACTAGCCAGAGCCCCCGGTTGAGACGGCAGCAGGTCCTCAATGTTCGAGCGCAGCTTCCTCGCGTGTTCTTGCTTGTAGAGCATTTTCCATCTTCGGTACAGCGCGGCATTGGTAAGACGGTTGACTAGGGCAGGAAAGTAGTCTGCGGCGACTGGCATCTCTCGTTTAATGGTGAAGCGAATCCAGGAACCGAAAGCGGCATCTTCCTCCTTGTCGCAGTGCCGTGAAGCAAAATTCACGACTTTGGCGTATTCTTCGGATGAGCCTGAAGACTTGACAAGCTTCAAGAATCTGTACAGCTGGTTGATGACCTCTTCTGCTACCCTGATGGCCGGAGCATCGGCGAGGTCGCCTTCGTCGGCAGAGTCCGCTGTGCTGTCTTCGTCAAGGCTGCTCTCTTCGCTAGAAGAATCGATTGGACCTTCAGGTTTTGATTCTTGCTCATGCCGATCAGCAGTTGAACATTTTGCTTGTTTTTCCGAAGCAGAGGGATCAGAGGGCATCATTCTCTGGAGAGCCTTGGATAGGCTTATCAGCATGCTAAAGAGCACATCTCTTGCCTCGATATCTGATTCAAAGCGGTGATCGATGCCGGCTCTCCCGCTTGCAAAGAGTCCGATGTTGCCTGCCCAAATTTTAAACCTGCTGATAAGGTCATCCAGTTGTGGACGAGTCTCATCTTGTGCACCTTTCCGCACGACGGTGAAAAGAGCAGCGCACCGGTGCCCAAGGCGCTCCAGTGTCTCTGGAAGTGGTTCTGACATTTCACATAGGTAGTAGGTAGCGAAGCATCGGATTGACGTTATCAAAGGGCGGCAAGTTGGTTGAATGTGTTCGAAGGTAGTTCGGGAAGAAAGCGGTCACGGTGCTCTCTGACGATCGGGCTCGAGGCAGCCAACTGCCAGTGCCATTAGGTGCCGTGTTTTCAGCCGCAAGGGTGCAGACATGCTAACCCCGCACAAGCTGAATGTGCTGACTTCTTGACGGTCGGCTTCCCCCGATCAACTGAAGAATTGACTACAACCCTTTTCGGTGCATGGTGCGAAATCTTCCACAGTGAGTGGTGGCTTGAAGCCAACGGAACTCTGAACAATGCCAACTGGCTTCGAAATCGCCGGCGTAGCGCTGGCAATCCTCCCCTTGGTCATCGAGGTGGCAAAGTCTTACACCCGCGGCGTCAACAGCATCAAGAATGTCATCATCTCCGAGCGAAGAGATGAGAAACTACAAGAGTTCTACGAGCACTTTTGGTGGGAGACTTACCATCTCGAAAATACTCTTCGAAGAATCGTCATTGGCTTGCCGCTCTTGTGCCGAGAATGCAAGGAAGCCTTGTCCGCCGACCGGTCTTTGAGCATGTGGGAGGAGGATAAGGAAGTCAAACAAGCTCTGCTGCTTTACTTCAGAGATGAAGAGGGCGTAGATGCCTTCATTTTAGTGCTTTTAAAGGTACTGGAACTTGTCGACCGGCTTACCATTCGAGACAAAAGTACGAAGCTCACTGCCAGGGAGAAGGTAAAATATTGGATCTCACAACGAGCCCGGAGTACCTTGCTAATCAGCCACCAGAGTTCTGATGGGGCGTATAAGAGGTTGAAAGAATTTGTCGATCACCGGTCCAAACACAACATCAAGAACACTTTTATCGAACGCTTCAGGTTCTTCAAAGAAGAGAAGAACAGGAACATAGCTCTCCGCAATCTGAAGATCTGGGGCAAGCGGCTCAAAGCACTATCGGAGTCGCGCACAGCAAAACTGGAGCATTTGGCCGTCGCTAAACCTTCGTCACTGTTCTCTGAAATTCGCCAGCTCTTCGATGCCTTCGTCCGAGTTGTCGGCAACCATTGGACCTGCAACTGTCCGAGTCGGCACAACGCCATGGTCTGTTTGAGGGTATGGCCTTCAGATATACGAGAGAGTAGACCTAGAAATCTAGAGTTTCACATTCTTCTTCCTAGGTTGGAGAACCAACAGTTCTGTAGTCAGTGGCTAGAAGCGACTGTGCTAGTGGAGTCGGAGACGTAAGTCTATACACTGCTCTCCTCTACAACCGATTCGACTAACATGCGAACAGCGCAGCTCATCGCATGGAGAAAGTCACCTTATCAAGACTATGCGATGTCTTCGGGGAGCAAGTCGACAGTGCACTACGCTTCCTAGTATGCGAGAAGGACCGGGAAAACACCTTGTGGCAGATGAGATCAGAGCCACGGAGGTACTCACTGCTCAACGACCACCCACCGACGACTCTCTACGATCTGCTATCTTCTAATCCCCTCACCGAGCTGAACTTGAAGCACAAACGCCTTCTTGCAGTCACCTTCGCCTACGCCATGCTCCAATGCTACCCCAGCTCTTGTTTCACCGACTTCCTGAGCGAGAAGTCACTGTACTTCTACCGCCTAACCGCTACAGACCTGGACTTTACCGCACCATTCTTCTCAACAGAGTTCCACCTGACAGCCCGCATCCCGGTCGCAGCGAACATGTCCTTGCAGCATCGAAGCCTGCCCATCTTGCGGCTCGGAATAGTGCTTCTCCAGGTGCACAAAGGGAAGCTTTTCGAATCGCTTCTTACCGCTAGCGAAGTGGCAGACACGTCCCCTAATAGAGACTTGACAGCAGCGCGCCGGTTAGTGGAGAATTTGGAAGAGTGGTGCTCTGATAAGTACAAGAATGCTATTCAAGCATGCTTGGAGCTTCCGTGGATTCCAAGGGGAGAAGCGGTGGACTTTGCGAACGCGGAGGTTTGCGGCGGGTTTATAGAAAAGGTGATTAAGCCTTTGGAAAGCGAGCTAGAGCATATGTTTACCACCAAAATATGAGAACTCAACCTGAAGGACAGTAGGAAACATGGATGGAGGAAGCGGCACTTGGTAAATCAAGACTGATTGCACATATTTCGTAGGAATTACTGCTAACATGCAACAAGAGGCAGAGCAGGAGCAACTAATACAAATCCTGGCGCTGTTCGACAATGATAGAGCCGCGCTCGAAGTGCCACTAACTCCTAACGCTATCAGTTTGGGTAGCAGTGAAGCTAGTCCTGAGCCAGCAAGCAGCAGCGAGTAGAACAAAAAGTGTTCATTCTACTCGTGCTGGAAGGAAAGAATGCGCAACAAAGATCTATAACATAAAGACATGATTCTGCCTCATTACTGAGCTGGTCTTCTGAGTGATGCTCTGCACAGTGAGGAATAAGTGACATGGTTAGATTTTTCTAAGGTAGCAATGCTCTAGCCAAGAAATGCTGCATTACGTAGCGTAAAGACTACCGTTAATTACGCAACTATCCCTGTTGCATGTTAATACGGAGTAGGAAACCCCCTTGTCGTGTGGACCGTGCGGTGAGAACAAATAAAAGTGAAAAACCGGAAACCGATTCTGCTCCTGACTGTAATATAAAGAAATATAACTTTAACACAGCTAGAGATAGTTATGACATATTATGCTTGGCTATTGAGGAGTAATGCAACCTTTCTTTTGCCACCTTATGAACGAGTACAAACAACAACTTACTAAAAAACCAAGAATTCGCACTTGAATATCTCAACAACTACTTAATAAAAATTTCTAGGAATTTAAGAGGTTATTAATAGCGCTTTAAAATAGATGCCATTGAATTTTTAAGAGCTGGTGCTTAAATGTTATTAAGATATTTAAAAGTGAATTCGGGGGCCGAAATGCTACTATCTTAATAACTATTAATTGCTAGTACTTAAAAATTCAATGGCATTTATTGTAAAGCCTTATTAATAACCTATTAAATTTCCAGATTTTTTTATTAAGTAGTTGTTAAGATATTTAAGTACGAATCCTTGGTTTTTAGTAAGTTTTAAGATAGAGTACTTGCTTGTTTAAAGTAATTACTTATTAAATATATTAATTATATTAAACTAAAAATACTTAAAAAGCTAAAGTATTTTAAAGTAAATACTAACTAAATTTTAAATTTAATATAATAGCTATAGAATTATATTATGGTTACTACTATTATAATAATACATTTTAAATAACTAAATAAGTTATAGAAAAGTAGAATTAAGTAACTATTAACTAAATTTACTTTAAGTATTAAGGTACTATATTTAATAGCTAAAGTATATAAAGTTTTTAAAACTAGAATTTAAATTCTATTAGTAATATACTAATACTTAAATTAATACCTTATTTTATAATAAATGTTAAGTAGTATAGCAACTTTTTTTTTATAAAAATACTTTTAAAATTTACACTTTTTTATATATAACTAATTTAGTAAAAATACTTAGCTTATATTATTATTATTAGGTATTTTTAAACAAGTATTAGTTTTAGTTTTAGTTTAAAATTAAGAAAATATTACTAACTTTAAATTATAATATACTTATAAGTTTTATTATGTATTTAAAGTCTATTTAAATAAAAAGCTATTTTAATTTTTTTATAGTACTTTTTAATACTGAACTTTAAAAGTATTATACTATATATTATTATGTTATAAAATTTATTATAAGTAAATTTTTAAATATTTAAAGTTATTTTTTTATATTAGGGCTTAGTTTTACTTTATTATTATTACTTACTTTATTATTACTAAAAATAAAAAATTAAATAATATAGTTTTTATTAAAGTTATATAGCTTTACTTTTTATATTTAATAAATGCTATTTTTAACCCTACTAATATAAGTAAGTAATATTAAAATTAATACTATATTTACTTATAGGTTTTTAATAGTTTTAATTTTTGGTTTTTGGTTTAAATTTTTTATTATAGTTCTTGTTGGAATAATAACCTGTAAGTGGGCGGATTGTCGATGCCACTAAGGCCTATTGCGGATTGCTATCGGATGGCTACCGGATCTGATTCGACCGCTAAGCGAACCCCTATCTACATAGACTGCTTCCATCCCATATTTTCAACAGATAGAAAGAGAATAATACAACTTGTTACCAGATACCCCCACTTTGAGATCTCAAAGTTCCTGAGTGGAACAAACAGTTCTTTAATTATTTTTTTAATAGTATTAAATCTAAGTACATAATTTTTTGTATATTTTATTTAATATTTTAAAATAAATTTATAAATTACTATTTTTATATATTAATACTAGCTTTTTACTGTTTAGATTATTATATATATATATATATATATATTATAGTAAGTACATTATTTAGATATTTATTATTATTTTTTAATATTTAATAATATTATAAAAGTACATTTTATAGGAAATATTAAAAATATAATAAATAGCTAGTAAATAAAATATTACTAAAATATAGAATTAATTTAAGTATTAGTTTATATAATATAAAATTTTACAAAAATTATATTAATAAAATAATAAAGTAAAGTTAAGTAAATAAATAGTTTAACGTAAAGTATAAGCGTTCCGCCCACACAAGTGTTCCGCCCACCTTGAAATTCACCAAAATTGGAAAATTCACAACCTCATATCATAACAACCACTTGATAATAAATTCTAAAAATTGAAAGTCAAGCTTTTCTACATGCATTACAGCTTCTATGAGGGTTGCATAAATATTAATCTAATAGTTTTTAAGATATTAAAGTTTGGGGGCTAAAACTAAGTCAAATGACTATATCTCAAAAACTACTAAATTAATTTTGATGCAACCTTCATAGAAGCTGTAATGCATGTAGGAAAGGTTAACTTTCAATTTTTAGAATTTATTATGAAGTGGTTGTTATGATATGAGGTTGTGAATTTTCTAATTTTTGGTGAATTTCGAGGTGGGCGGAACACTTGTGTGGGCGGAACGCTTATGCTTTACGTTATATACTAAGTAATTAAATATTTATACTTTACTAAAAAAAACTTTTACTTACTTTTACTTACTTTTTATTACAAAAGTATTACATATAAAAGGTTAAGAGCTTAAAAAAAAGTGTTAATTAATTACTACATATAATACCAAGTAATAGTTTAAAACGTTATGTAAAAAAGAAAAAAAGAATACAGTCACTAGCGAAATCGGCTTCCGCCCAAGTGCAGCTGCAACAAAGTTGTACCCCGCATCCAAGCGAAAGTCTTGGCATTCCACCTTACGAATCTAGTAAGGCGCAATTCTTGTAGGCGTGTGATTTGCCACGATACAAAATTCTATCACCAGGTATAAAAGGAAGTCGAGCAGTGCGGTGGCGGGTGGGGAGAAGGGAAAAGCTATTCAGTTCTCGATTGCAGCAGCTTGACCACGGCCTCGTGCCCTCCCCGCGCTGCCCACGAGAGCGGCGTCCGATCGTATTGACTATCCTTCGAGTCGACCTCGACCTTGCCCGTCTCGAGCAGCAGCTTGACCACGGCCTCGTGCCCTCCCCCCGCTGCCCACGAGAGCGGCGTCCGATCGTCGTAGCCGCCCTTCGAGTCGACCTCGACCTTGCCCGTCTCGAGCAGCAGCTTGGCCACGGCCTCGTGCCCTCCCCCCGCTGCCCACGAGAGCGGCGTCCGACCGCCGTAGTCTTCCTTCGAGTCGACCTCGACCTTGCCCGTCTCGAGCAGCAGCTTGGCCACGGCCTCGTGCCCTCCCATCGCTGCCCACGAGAGCGGCGTCCGACTGTAGTAACCGCTCTTCCCGCCCTTCGAGTCGACCTCGACCTTGCCCGTCTCGAGCAGCAGCTTGACCACGGCCTCGTGCCCTCCCTCCGCTGCCCACGAGAGCGGCGTCTGACCGCTCTTCCTGTCCTTCGAGTCGACCTCGACCTTGCCCGTCTCGAGCAGCAGCTTGACCACGGCCTCGTGCCCTCCTTCCGCTGCCCACGAGAGCGGCGTCCGACCGTAGTAACCGCTCTTCCCGTCCTTCGAGTCGACCTCGACCTTGCCCGTCTCGAGCAGCAGCTTGACCACGGCCTCGTGCCCTCCCCCGCTGCCCACGAGAGCGGCGTCCGACCGTAGTAACCGCTCTTCCCGCCCTTCGAGTCGACCTCGACCTTGCCCGTCTCGAGCAGCAGCTTGACCACGGCCTCGTGCCCTCCTTCCGCTGCCCACGAGAGCGGCGTCTGACCGCTCTTCCTGTCCTTCGAGTCGACCTCGACCTTGCCCGTCTCGAGCAGCAGCTTGACCACGGCCTCGTGCCCTCCCCCCGCTGCCCACGAGAGCGGCGTCCGACCGTAGTAACCGCTCTTCCCGCCCTTCGAGTCGACCTCGACCTTGCCCGTCTCGAGCAGCAGCTTGACCACGGCCTCGTGCCCTCTCCCCGCTGCCCACGAGAGCGGCGTCTGACCGTATTGACTATCCTTCAAGTCCGGATCGACACCATCTTCCACAAGTAGTAAGTGTACTATAGCATCGTACCCGTTCCCTGCGGCCCATGATAGCGGTGTCAGACCATATTGACTTTTCAGCGTGTACGGATGCTCTACCCCAAACGCTATCTTATAGCCCTCGATTGCTTCTTGAAGCTTCTCTTCTGCCTTTTGATACTCTTCTGAATCTCCTAATATTAGTGCAAAGTTCCATATTCTAGTCGCCTTATCCAAATCGCCTTCAAGCTCTGTCAAATATTCTAACACCCAATTGTTTGTTTTTACTAAGGCGTCGTGTCCTTCCGGGTGTTGAAACTTCTCTAAGAAATTTTCCCAGTCCCAGACAAGTGTAAAACCGCGGGTGAAGAGTATTCCTGATTGCAAAAGTTCTGGCCACTTCATATATCCACTCCCCATTGTAATACTCTCTGGAGGCCTAGCTGCGACCATAATAATGTCGAAATAATCTTGACACGGTCTAATGATCGTAGGCTTTGAGGCTCCTCGGAGAAGGCAGATGAGGTCTCCATCTCGGATGGGTTTTGCTGAGGTCTGAAGATTCCAACGAGCACTCCCCTCTCTATTCTTGAAAATGACATCGAGACCCTCTCTATCATCCTGGACGGTGTCGCTTTGTACCAAGGACACCCTACCAAGGATACAGCCCTTGCTTTTGACTACTGCAATCTCCCTATCACCGCCCAAAGTCTCCACAGATATCTCTTCGCACAGTAGATACTTGGTCAGTCGCTGCAAGAGTTCCTCCCATGGAACTCTATAATCAGGTAATAGGTTGGCCTTGCCAAGATTATCTGAGCTCATACCTAGCAAGGCGAACACCTTGTCATGGCGCTGGGTGGCCTCATGGGTACGGTACATATCTATCAGCTCGCCTAGCGGGCATATATCTAGAGAAGACCTGCCTGATCCGCTCATAGAGAAATCAGGCCTAAAGATTGCTCCCCTAATCAGGTAGGTCACTGAACGGACCAAACTCTGCAAGTCTACACGAGCCTTGTTGAACCCTTTGAATGAATCTACACCTAAGCAGAAGGCGTATCCATCAATCTCCGTAGGTCCACACATAATTAGAACATGTCGAGCTGCAGCAACTTCCTGAAGTACCTAGATCAGCCGATTAGTAATTTTTGTGAATATTGACAAGCATCTGTTCCCATACCCAGATGCGCCGAAACCACGGTCGTTGAAGCAGCGCAATAACTGCCTGCTGAATCGTTTCACTGTTTGAAGAATTTTTCGAGTTCTTGTCTCCAGCAGCGCGTATCTCTTGGAGCGCTTGGTCGCTATCGTCCGCTGCCTCTCCAAGCCAAATAACTACACGGTTTGCTTGACCGTAGATCTTCGCCATACACTGAATCTGTTGCTCTTTCTCTCGCTCATCTTTCTGGTTGATGCAAACAGCATCTATCCATATAATTCGTTCAATGGAGCGGTTTCGAAGACGGGACAGTGCCTTATGAAGATTTGCCGTCACAGGTAGGTCATGTTCGCTTGTGGTGTCATGTCCGCTTGTGGAGTTATGTTCGCGTATGAAGATAGACTGAGGTTTGTCCGAACCGCCCCATACGTAGGATAAAGCGTCATATGGATGCGTTCGTTTGCCCGGTTCCCATAGAGAGTAGTGGAAGAGCTCACATTGAATGGGCGCCTTTTTGTCTTCATTAGGAAGTAGGCGAAGTAAGCGAATATTGTCTGGCAACAAAGGTTCGCGATAACAATCAGGAGATGGGGTACAAGACATTGTGCTCTGAAATTTGAATTGTGTGCGTGTTGGATAGTTCTGATGGGGAGTATGATGAGCCTAACATTCATTGCTGTTCTATTGTTGGAGTGTCTCACAGCCACCCCCGCCAAATCACGTGAGATAAGTCTGCACCAGGCAATGCGAGGATAAAAGCAGCTAGCCAGAATGGCACTAGTATAACTTGGCATTGTGGCTCAGCCTAAATCTGTGAGTGTGCAGGGCGGAGGCCGATTTCGCTAGTGACTGTAGATGGAGTATACAAATTTCAGGATCTTGCCCCAATGTGGTTTCCAGACCCTGCGATACAGAAGTACTCTCTTGTACCGTGGTAAATCACGTGCTAACAAGAATTGCGCCTTACTAGATTCGTAAGGCGGGGTGCCAAGACTTTCGCTTGGATGCGGGGTACAACTTTGTTGTGGCTGCACTAGGGCGGAAGCCGATTTCGCTAGTGACTGTAAAAGAAGTTAAAAGCAAGAATATTTAAAGTAAAGTCTATATACTAGTACATAGCTAATATGTAAATATATAATATAAAAAAAACTTTTATCAGATATTAAAAATAGTTATTATAATACTTTTACTTTTGCTTTTATGTATTTTTAACCTCCCTCCCTGCGTTACGGAAACCCCTGCGTGCCGGAAGAAGTTGGAGGTACTTCAACTCCAGAACAAGGTAGAGCCTGCGCGCACGCTGTTGTTCGTGATGCACTATAATTAATGCATTTTGTAGGAAGCAATAAACCCTTTAGACACCTCTTACTTGAAAATTACGCTAGGTTGGCTGTGTTGTTGCATGATTCGCGCTCAACGCCTCTTGACGCCCTAACACATTTTCCTTGACATAACAACGCCACCTCGCTTTATCGCTAGTTTAAATGGAGAAATTGGTTCTTTGAAGCTTCCGATAACTTGATATACCTTTTCTAAACTGTCATCTGTAATTTTCGTGGTGTTAGAGGCAAATCCGCCACGCAGGTCGGTACACGCTGTCGCAGCGTTAAACAAACTCGGTAATACACAACATATTACGTCGGTATTACATAACGGCGGTAAGGTAAGTTCATCTAGCTAATGGATTTTCCTTGGTGCTCCCTTGGTGATCTAACCTTTCCTGAATGACCACATTTTGCAATACTGACGTAACCTCCCTCCCTGCGTGGCGAAAAACCCGCCGTGCCGAAACAAATTCAACTAATCAGCGTCTTAAATCTTCCCACAGAAGTCAATAAACTTATTGTTGATGTGTCATTGTTCTCCAGCTATTTCTTCTCAGATTTCTAGACTGTAGCCAAAAAAATACGACAGTCTTAGTTATGCTCTCGGTCGGTTCTTTCATAGCACTAAGAAGCGATGAAGCTTCACCCCCCACTGCATCACGGATTTTAGAAACTCTTTGTATTTCGGAACAATACTTTGGGAGTTCCATGAAAGAAGAATGTTTCTTTAAGCTGTTATACCCCTCAGCCCTTGGTATCAAGCATTCCGAGAGTTTCACCGATCAAAGGGCGTCTCACGCCAAGGAATGGCTCGCTTACTTATGGTGTATTGAGACATGAGCTAGCTGTATTGTATTATATACCATAAGTGTCCATCAGCAGCCACGTGTCCTCTTACATTCGCAACCTCTCACTCGCTGTCTTTCCCACCAGCACCCCACAGGCTTACCTGAGTGAGTTAAGTTACCATGAAACGATTAATAATACTTGCGTGATCATCCCACGCTAACCGAAGTCGTTTCTCGCTTCGATCGGAAGTACCGACCTGCATGGCGAACTTTCATACTGGACAGCGAAGTCCGACTCTGCAACCTGTACGAGGTGCTGTCTACGAACCTCATCTTCGTGATGAGAGCCGATGCAGAGAGGCAATCAACGACCTGAGATAATCAACGACCTGTGGACATCGACCTGTGCTGCCGCATAGGACCACTTACCCCTGAGCGACCAACAACCGAGATCAACAACTACGCGGCGAACGAGTACAATCAACACCTGAGCGAATAAGGAAGCTACGGAGTTCATAGAAAGCGAGCCTGAATTCATAGACAGGAGGCTCCAAAATGAGGCGAGCCTGGAGTCACAGTCAGGAGGTTCTAAATCGAGCTCCAAAGCCATCTATTTGCGATCAGACGAACACACTGCCAGATACGTAACCACTTCAACCCACCCCTACGCACCTTCCGACCGGCTCCCACCATACACCAGTCCTGCCTTCGAAGTTTGGGTTGTCACAAACATATTCGATAAGCTGCTGCTACGCCGATATCCTGACCAGCAACACTCCTGCAATCGCGCAAGATGAGGACGAACGACAAGAGGAGGACGGTTACACTCTACTGACTTCTGAATGAGATCACATGACATGTTTGTCAAAATGCCTCGAGTAACAACGATATGGGCTCTGAACGATGAGGACCGAGAATGAGACGATGGATCAAATGTTCCCTGTGTTTGCACTAGTGTATATAGCAAGTGATAGCTCACCGGGCCAATGGGCACCCGAGGCGTAAGAACAATCAAATCAAATCAAATCAAATCGAACTTTCATACTATAGTAGAGATATTATTGATGACAGCCTGAAATCATCGTGGTACGTCGATACAGCTCAAATTAGGCCTGGGTTGAACTTAGAGGGCGATAGGTGTATGTGGTGGTGCTATGGTGAAGAATTTTTGTCGTGCTATGATAGAGCGCTCTACAGAAATCAGACGACAACATGGCCACGCTAATGTAATTTTTATAGTAGGAGCATTTAAAATGTCAAGTTATAACTGTAGAACAAAGGCTATATAGAAATGGAAGAATATGAACGCGTGTGTAGATTCTAGATCGCTTAGAACTTGAAGTACCTTGAGTTTGTCCCGGCACGCAGGGGTGCCCGGCACACAGGGAGGGAGGTTAATATGTTTTGTATAACCAAATTTGTTCAACGCTGCGACAGCGTGTACTGACCTGCGTGGCGGATTTGCCTCTAACACCACGAAAATTATAGATGACAGTTTAGAAATAGTATATCAAGTATCGCAATCTTCGAAAAACCAATTTCTCAATTTGAACTAGCGATAAAGTGAGTTGGCGTCGTCATGTTAAAGAAGTTCTGTTACGGCGTCAAGGGACGTTGAGCGCAAATCATGCGACAAGACGACCAACTTCGTGTAATTTTCAAGTGGGAGGTGTCTTGAAGCTTTATTGCTTGCTGTAAAGTGCTTTAATTATAGTGCATAACAAACGACAACGTGCGCGCAGGCTCCAAGTTGTTCAAAAGTCAAAGTACCTCCAACTTATTCCGGAACACAGGGTTTTCCGTAACGCAGGGAGGGAGGTTAATTTTAATACTTTATAAATTTTAATGTATACTTTAGTACTTACATTTATTATTAATTATTTTACTTTAATTAATAGTTACTTAATACCTTAACTATGGTTACTATAAAATAAATTAGATTTACTAGCTTTAATAAATTTTATAAATTTTTTTTTAATATAAAATAAGTTATACTTACTAGCTTTAATAAGTTTTGTAAAAAAATTCATAGTATAAAATAAACTATATTTACCAGTTTTAATAAGTTTTATTAAAATTTTTTTAATAAAATATTACATAAAACTATTATTTTTATAAGTTAGTTTTTAATATTAGTTTAAGTATTAGTTAAATATAACTAATATTTTATTTACCAGTTTAATAAGTTTTATAATTTTTTTAATATAAATTAAACTATACTTACTAGTTTTAATAAGTTTTACCAAAAAAAAGTTTTGTATAAAATAAGTTATATTTACTAGTTTTACTAAACTTTATCATTTTTTTTGTAAAAGTACTATATAAAACTATTACTTTTATAAGTTAGTTTTAAATATTACTTTAAGTATTAGTTAATTATAACTAATACTTTAATTAATAGTTTTAATAAACTTTATAAAATTGTTATAATAAAGTAGTGCTTAAATTATTATTTTTACAAGTTAGTTTCTAGTATTAATTTATATATTAGTTAATAGTAACCAGTATTTTATTATGTTTTTATTTTAAATATATATTAAACAACATTTTATGACTTTAGCTAGTAATAGGTTTTAAATTTATTACTTTTAAATTTTAAGTTTTTAGTAATAATTAGAAGTATAAGTTTAATAGTATATTTTCTACTTTATGTAAATTTAAAAAATTAAGTTAACTATTTATAGCTAGTATACTATATAAAATTAAATACTTTTAACGTTATTAAAAGTATTTATTAAAACTTTTTTTTTAGTAACTAGTTTATAAAGTTACTAAAAACCTTTAATAATAACTTTTAGCTTTAAGTTATAGTTTTTAATATTTTTAAAGTTAATTTTTTAGGCATTAGTTTTAATAGTAGTTTAATTATTTTTAACTATTAATTTATTTATAATTTAAACTTAATAAGTTATAATTTAAGTTAAATTTTTATTATATTTTTAAAATTGTTATTTATTTAATTAACTATACTAATTTTATTAATAATATGAATTTAAGTTATATTACTAAAACTAGTTATATTTAGTACAATTTAATTATAAAAAAATAGTACTAAATATAAAGTTTAGTATTTTATTTATTAAATAAAAGTTTTAGTAACTACTTTAAATTTAAAAATAATTAAAAATTCATAATACAGTTTTATAATAAAGTAAACTATAAGTAACTTAAAAATTTTAAAGTAAACATATAACATACTTTACTATACTTAGTTTTTTAATATTTGTATTAACTTTAGTATTTTATACAATAAAAAGATATTATATCTTATTTTTTTTAAATAAAAAGTTATAAACTAATTAGTAAATAATATAAATACTATTATTTTATATTATAAAAAAGTAAATTATATATTTTTATAATTATTATAGTAATTAGTAGTTATATAAAACTTATTTTTATAACAAAATTTCGTACATTTTATAAATTTATAAGTAAAAATACTAACTTTTTATAATAACTACTAGTATACTTACCTAGCTTACTATTTATAAAACTTTTAAATTTTCTATTTTTTTTTCTATTATAAGCAAAATACAAGTACAGTTTAAATATTTTTAAATTTAAGTTTTATAAATTTTATATTTTATAATAGTTACTACGTCAGGAAAAAAATTAGTAGCATTTTTACAGCATTTAGCAGCATTTCACGGCTATTTGCGCATTTTGCGCACCCCGCCCTGTAGCTCATGGTCTCGACTCCAAAGCGGCATTGAGCCGCCAGACGCAATACCATCTTACAAGATGCTACAAAATGCGCGATTGTATCCTCTAAAGCTTGTATTATCATTTGTGCTATTTGTGCTATTTGCGCTATTTGCACGATTTATTGATTGCGCGCATTTTGTAAATTTAATACTTTCAAAAGCACACTACATATCTAGTTCACTTCTACACGTAGTACGTACATTTCAAACCATAGTTCTAAATTACTAGCTACCACTAATTTACTATACAAGGCAATAAAATACTATATTAGCTCTATTCGCTTTCCTCCTCTCTGTGCCAACCACCTAAACTTTCGAATTCTAGTATAACCTGTTCATCTCCGGTCCGTACATGGGCCTTCCTAGCAAGAATATAGAGAAGCGGCGCCAGAGAAGTAGCATCAGAAAAGTAGCGTGCGAAAAGCGGGATCCCAGAAGCAGCCTGAGAGAAGTAGTACAAGAAGTAGTGTGTAAGAAGCAGCGTGCAAGAAGCAGCGTGCAAGAAGCAGCGTGCAAGAAGCAGCGCCAGAGAAGCAGCGTCAGAGAGGCAGCGTGCAAGAAGCAGCGTCAGAGAAGCAGCGTCAGAGAAGCAGCGTCAGAGAAGCAGCGTCAGAGAAGCAGCGCGAGAGAAGCAGCATAAGAGAAGCAGCATAAGAGAAGCATCGTCAAAGAAGCATCGTCAAAGAAGCATCGTCAAAGAAGCATCGTCAAAGAAGCATCGTCAAAGAAGCATCGTCAAAGAAGCATCGTCAAAGAAGCATCGTCAAAGAAGCATCGTCAAAGAAGCAGCGTCAGAGAAGCAGCGCGAGAGAAGCAGCATAAGAGAAGCAGCATAAGAGAAGCATCGTCAAAGAAGCGTCGTCAAAGAAGCAGCGTCAGAGAAGCAGCGCGAGAGAAGCAGCATAAGAGAAGCAGCACAAGAGAAGCAGCACGAGAGTTTTGGTGTTCCTCCGGCGCGGAATAACCGGAATCTGATCACGTGATGTTTGCCAATGAGAGCGCGAGAAACCTTTAAACCAAACCCTCCCCTCCCCCTCCCAAATTTGAATAGAAAGAAGCTTTGCTATGCTTAGCAATAACCAGAGTATGTAATAATACAAACAATAGAAAAGGATAGGAGATGGTAGATAATGAATTACGGCTATCAGCTATTATTTGTACTCTACTAAAGTTTATATTATAGCATTTAATAGCATTTTACAGTATCTTGCTGCATACTTATAGTTAAAGTTGTAATTAGCTGCACTTTGCAGTAGAGTTATGGGAGGAGTCGCGCTTAGCTGCTAAATGCTGCTAAATGCTTAAATACAGTTGTAATTAGCTGCACTTTGCAGCAGAGTTATGAGAGAAGTCGCGTTTAGCAGCCAAATGCTGCTAAATGCTTGAAAATGCCGGAAATGCTAGAATAGCACGAATACAAAATTCTTAGCCACGAATTTTTTTCCTGATGTATTAACTATAGAGTATATATTTTTATTAATTTAAAACTTAATATAGTTAATAAAGTAATAATTAACTATATTATTAAATAAACTTTACTTTTTTTTTTACTATAATAGTTTTATTAATACTTTTAGTTTACTATTTTTAATTTTTTTAAATAATAATTTTCTACTACTTATATAATACTTACTTGCTGTGTTTTTAATGCTAATAATACTTTTATATATATTTTAGTTTTTATATAAATAAGCTATTTATTAAACTTATTATCTACTTTTTTTATAATTATAAAATAATTAAAACTTTTTAGTACTTAATAGTAAAAACTTAACGTTTTTTATAAATATTAAATAGTTATTTTAAGTAAAAATAAAATTAGTTTAAATTAAATAGATTACAAACTTTTATTTTAGAACTATTAATTTTTTTTAAAAAAATATAAAGTTATTATAATAAATAAAAAAAGTTTTAAATAATAAAATTTTAGTAGTTTACTATTACTTTTTTTTTACTTAACTTTTATTTTTATAAAATAAGAATTTGTATACTAAAACTATACTAATATACTTTATATATAGTAACTTTAAAGCTACTAAAATAAAATGCTAGTAGGTAGAAAATATTTAAAAATAAAAATAAAAATTATATTTATTAAGTAAACTTAATACCCAATTTTTATTTATATAAAACTTAAGTTTAATACTTTCTATTATGTATTTACTAGCTTTACTATTAATTATTTATATTAAAATTATACTTTTAAAACTAAAGTATGATGATTATTTTTTATAAAGTATTATAAACATTTTTAATTTATACTATTTATAGTACAAGTTTTTATACTTAGGTTTTTAGTTAAGTATTTTAAAATAAGCTTATATTAATACTTTATTTATAGTATACTACTATAGTTACTTATAGTAATTTTAATAATTTATACTTATAAGTATTAAAGTTAGTTTAAGTAATTATTAATAAATCTACTTTTAAACTTTTTATTAGGAACGTTTTTTATAAGTAAGTAAGTTATATAAGTAAGTAGACTATTTTAAAGCTTACTAAAAAATTAAGAATTCGCACTTAAATATCTTAACAACTACTTCATAATAACTTCCAAAAATTTAATAAGTAATTGATATTACTTTAAAATACAAACAATTAAATTTTTAGGAATTAATTAATAGTTATTAAGATAGTGGTGTTTCAGCCTTCAAATTCACTTTTTCTTAAATATCTTAATAATGTTTAACTACTAGCTCTTAAAAATTTAATGGCTTCTATTTTAAAGTACTATTAATTAGTTGTTAAATTTCTAGAATTTATGATTAAGTAGTTATTAAGATATTTAAGTGTAAATTCTTAATTTTTTAGTAAGTTTTAAAGTGGCCTACTTACTTATATAGCTTACTTACTTATAAAAAGTATTATAGTTTAAACTTAGTATATTATATATACTAATACTTAACTAAAAACTTTAAAAACTTTAAACTAGTTTTTTTACTATTTTAGTTTTTTAAACTTATATTATAATAGTACTAACGTTTTTTACAAGCGAGTGGGCCATACAAGCGAGTGGGCCACTTTTGCCAAGAATTACCTTTTCTTTAATAACTTTGCGAAAACTTAATATTATTTAACAAAAATTTAAAATTAGCTTTTTAGATATTAAATGCAGCTAGTATTAAATTTGCATTAAAATATTCTTACGTAATTATAAGTTATTAAGCTTAAAATCTACTTTACTTTAAAATGGATTTTAGCTATTTATATTTATAATATTACTTAATAATAAATTTTAAAAATTTAAATACAAGGTATTAGGGGCCTAATCTATAATATATTAAAATTCTAAGACTATAGTATTACTAGTTTTTAAGGTATTAAAATGTAGGGGCTAAAACTTTCCCTTACCTAAAGTTCTTAAAAACCTACTTATTCTATTACTATAAAAGCATACTATAGTCTAAATTATATATAAAATAACTTAAATTCAACTTCTATAGTATCTTATTTAATAGTTATTAAAATATTAATAGCTAAAAACCAAATTTTTAAAAAGCAAATTCTAAGCTTAATAACTTATAATTACGTAAGAATATTTCAATGCAAATTTAATATTAGCTGCATTTAATATCTAAAAAGCTAATTTTAAATTTTTGTTAAATAATATTAAGTTTTCGCAAAGTTATTAAAGAAAAGGTAATTCTTGGTAAAAGTGGCCCACTCGCTTGTATGGCCCACTCGCTTGTAAAAAACGTTATAAGTAAAAAGTTAAATACTAAAAAAAATTAATTAATTACTAAATATAGTACTAAGTAGTAATTTAAAACATTATATAAAAAAAATTAATTGAAAAAATAGAAAAAAAATAAGCTATAAATAAAGTAGTCAAATAAAAGCTTATATATTAGTACAAAGCTAATATATAAATATATAATATAAAAAAATATATAAAAAAAGCTTTTATTTAAAACTTTCTAAATAATTATTATAATAGTATTTTTTTTAAACTTAAGCTTTTATAATAAGTGTTTATGTTAAGTTTTAAATAATAAGTTAGTTTAAATTTTAAAGGTAGAATTCTTTTATAATAATTATATTTTAAAAATTGTTTATAAGTTGTTATGTTAAGTTATTATACTAAGTTTATTTAACTAAGTATTTATAACATTTTTATTTATAATCAAAGTATAATTTTTTAATTTATTTAACATAGTATTTTGTTTTATTATTAATTTTAATCGATTTAGGTAGTAAGTTTTATTAATTTAAAAAGTATTTAAATTTAAGCATAGTAAACTAAAATAAGAATACATAAAAAACTAAGTATATTCTTAAAAATTTAAAAAGTTTAAGTTAGTATATATATAAACAAATTACCTAAAAAAAATTAGTTATTTTTTAAAACTTTTAAGTTTAGTTTCTTAAATAACTATTTTATTTAAATGTTTTATAGATTAAGCTAAATTATATTTTCTTTATTTAGTAGTTAAGTGTAAGTAATTATTTTTAATTTATATTTTTTTTAAAAAAAAACTTATACTCAAATTATTATGTTTTAAACTAATTATTAATTATTAGCTATTTTGTTTAATATATAATTAGCTTTTAAAACTTATAACTTTTAGTAAAACTATTTTTAAGTTTTTATAAAAAGTTTAAAACTTATTTAAAAATTTTAGCTAGTATTAGCTAAAAATAGTAAAACTTTTATAAATTTAAATATAATATTATTAGCTTTAAACTATACTAAAAAAAGTTAGTTTACTTAAATATTTTACTAGTAGTTTATATATATATATATATATATAAAGCTTATTTTATTATACTATTAACTATTTCTATTTAATTATTAGCTTTTAGATAATATATAAAAAATAGTTAAAGTTTAATTTATAGCTATTTATAAAGTTTTTTTAAAAAAATTAAAAAAATGTATTTTTTAGTTTAATATAATTATTTTTAAAAAGCTATAATTTATTTATATGTATTAGTAAAAAAACAGACTACATTTATACTAGTTATATTACTATAAAAAATTAAATGTTAATATTTTATAACGTAGTTAACTATAAATATAATATTAGTATAACTTTTAAATTATAAAAAGTTAGTAACAAAGTTTACCAATTTTTTTTTTACTTTTTTCTAAATAATAGTAAAATCTTTAAAAAACTATAATACTTTTTATAAAAGCTTTAAATTTTTAATAAGTATAATAGTAAAAAATATATTAGTATATTATTTTAAATATCTAAAGCTTATAGTATTTATATTATAAAATTTTAAAAGTTTTTATAGTTAAAGTAACTACTAAGTAACTACTAATAATATTATAGCTAGTATAAACTTATAAATAGTTATATTTAAGTGTAAGTAATAAAGTACTATATTAAAACTACACAAAACTAAAAAGTAAGTGTTATAGTAACTATCTGTGATATAAGAGCTTTCTAAGGAAGCCTTCCTTATAAGCTCTCTTTCTATATTATATGTTTACACATTAGCCTCGCGCTAGCGCACAAGCCCCTCGCCCTAAATATTTTAGCTCATAACTTGTTATGTTCTTCCTTTCTTCACGCAACGTTTTAACTCATTACCTGGTATTGTACTTAGTAATTAACTAATGCTCCTTATTAAGCACTTAACCCTCTGCTTATAGCACCACTATAACAGTAAGTTTATAAAAATTAAGAAGTTAATATACTTTTTATACTTAAGTTAGTACTTAGTATTTAGCTTTTTATATTTTAGTTTACTTATAATACACTGTTGGCATCACAGGGGTGTGCACACGGGGTGTCAGAAAACGTTGTTGTAATAATTGATTAATTCTCGAAGAAGGAGTCGCAAAGCCAGCTACTTATACTCCTAGACTAGTCACGTGTTCCGTGACTCACCGTACGGGGTGAATCCACATCCTTTCACGTTCGGGGTGAATCCATATTCCCACACTGGCAGTTCTTCTTTTGTGAAGAGACAGCTATGCTAGCGGTGTAGAGTGTAAAGAGCTTTACCCTCTACTGCGTAGCTCCTCACTCAAACCTCTGTTGCTCCTCGATACCTTTTCTCTGTACCCATCCCTCTACTTGTACCTTCAACTGGTTGGAATCGATAAACTTCTCAAGAGCCTTGTTTGGAGTAGACTTCGTCATAGCATCAGCAAGGTTGTCCTTTCCATCGATCCATCGAATCTCCGTGATCTCTCTGCGTTCGTATGATTGGCGAAGTGCCATGATATCAATCATAAGACGCTTCTCCTTGGTAGTACCGAGCTTGACTAAGCACTCATACAATGAGTAAGAGTCAGTACAGACCACAATTGGAGTTTGTGGCAGTCCTAGTTGTTCTGTGATCATATTGATTGTCGTATTGATCGCAATAGCCATATCGACTCCTTCTACCATGCCGTAGATCTCTGAAGCTAGTACGCTTCGTGTGACTCTCTTGCTCTTGGTTGAACTGTAGTGAATGAGGTTTCCCTTAATCTCGAACATCTCCGTCGTCGTACAAGTCTCGTTTGCTAGAATAATCAAACATCCAATCTGGGAGCTGAAATCTTTGTTGTTTGCGAAGGAACCGTCGACGAATACAAAGAGCTTTGCATGCTTTAGGTCCAAAGCAATGTACTTGATACCTCTGTCCATATTCTTTATTTGCCATTCCAGGCGTTTGTTCAGCGTACAGATGTCAACTGTAGTTGGATTCTGGTGTTGTGCCGCAACAGACAGGTCGAATGAAGCCTCTGGTTGACAGATTGATGCAATGTATGCTCCGCGAGCTCGTTGCTCCAAGTACTCCTGCTGAGGGTTCTCTCCTTTCTCGTTGATTAGCTGGAGCTTCTTTCCTTGGTCCTTTTGCATCAGAATGATCGTATCGTCCGAATCTATAGCAAGGATACATCCATTGAAAATCAGTTTAGATTCTGTGGTTAACTCATCTCTTGGCTTTGAGGTTAACTTGGCCTTTTGCAATTCCTCGTCCTCAAGTGTAGCAAATCGTTCTGATCCTAAGAATAGAGTGTCGTCTGTTTGCATGCCGACAACTCCAAAAGCTTCTTTCTTAGTGGTAATCAACAGACAAGGGTCGTATGTAGAAGTGACCATAGACAGTTTCTCCTTATGGTGTTTGTAGTATGTAGCCCACCAGTGGGTTCCTGCCTCAGGAATTCCGTACAGTGGCTTTCGTACGATCATGATGGTGCCTGGGGGGTACTGGTGACGCATCTCCTTTGGAAGGTTGGCTAGAATCAGGCGATTCAGCATAGTAGTTGACTGTATGTATGCCTGTGTGATATCTCGCAGGAATAGCTTGATTCCAAGCTTTGCAAGAGACGGTGCAATCGCAATAATAACTCGTTGGCTAGCTCTTTGGATGGTCGGTGATTGAGTGAGAATTAGTTCCTTGCCTTCATCGTTATAGGCTTGGACGACGAGTCTTGACTTCTCAAAAGGAGTGTTTGTTGCTTTTCCTTTGACTTCGTTGACAAGTCTTGAATTAAAGATTCGTACGCCTGAATGCTTGTTGTGGTCGTATTGTACGAATTCAAAGACTCCTCTCGCAACTAGGCCATCAATCTCCTGCTGTTGGGACTTCTCAAATGGGTCTCCTGGAGTAGTGATAATACCGTCCCTTCGTAGCATTAGAGACAGTTCCATATCAGCTTGCTCCTTACAAGTCATGAAGGTCATTGAAATCTCATTCTCTTCCATGGCTGTAATAAGTTGATCATCAAAGTCAGCAATCAGGTGACGTCCACTGCGGCGGACCTCTTGCTGATTCCCTTGACGTTGGACATTTCTTGATCCTCGGGGTCGTCCTCGTCCTCGTCGTACAATCTGAGGTTCCTCTAGGAGTTCTTGATCTTCAGCTTGATTAGGCTGTTCGGTGAGGTATGGCTTGATGACAGTTGACCGGAATTTAGTAGGTCCTCGTGGCATGTCGACTATGCAGGTCTCTCCGTCGATTGCAATCAGTTTGTATGGTCCCTTCCAGCCTTCCTTCTCGCGCCAAACACGTACCTCTGACTGAAGGGGTAAATCCAGGGTGATCTTCGTGTCAGGACCGTTGCGCATAGCAAGTGCATCTCGAACCTTTCGCTCGGCATGAAGTCTCCGTACTTCTTTAGTTGCAGCACGAATAGCTTCTGCTCTCTTAACAACTGAAGGGGAAGGGGGGTCCATCTCTGTGAGTCGTGGGTATGCACCAAAAACAAGCAAAGTAGGAACGAGTCCATTAGGTCCTGCTGAATCGTTGACGGCCTTGACAGCCATCTGCAGTACCATCTCCTTGTCGATATGCTCGTCCTTTAGTTCGTCTCGAACAATTTCGTACGAACGGCGTAAGGGTGCATGATATCTCTCAACTATTCCAATGCTGTTGTGAGCCTCAACTGGAACCTCCTTAATTTCTACTGCCATAGATCTTGCCAATTGCTTGAATTCCGTAGACGCAAAGTTCTTGCCAGCATCATGTACAACCATGTCCGGAGGGCCTAAATAGGTGTCAATCCAGCATGCACGAAGAGTGTCCCATGCCGTACGAGCCGACATGTCTTTCAGGAATCGTGCAGCTCCAAATGAGGTTGCAGAATCGACAACTTGAAGTACAGGCTTCCCGTCAAGGTAAAGAATGTCGATAACAACTGAGTAGTTAAACTCATGGTCGTCTTTTAGTGTAAACTTGAATCTACCTGGGGATTTCCCATGTATCTGGCATTGGTGGCAGAACTTAGTCAACTTCTTGAGAACTGCTGTATCAACGTTATGGCCAGCTCGCTGAAGGACGTTAGTGAGTCGTTGAACTGAGGGGTGTCCAAATCGTCGATGAAGCTGTCGCAATTCGCTCTCAGTCAAGTGGCTCCAAGCTAGTGTTTCTTCTAGTTGGTTCAAGAGCATCCAAGGGTGTCCCCATTTTCGTATGACTGGAACGATCTTGTCGCCTTGGATGAGAACGTTCTTAAGATTGTCAAATCGTACCCTCATGGCATCCATGTCCTGAAGGCAGAACAAGAACGGTGTGTTTGTAGGGACAACGTGAAAGGTAATGACGCCTAAAGGAGTAGGAACTCGTACAACGCCCTTGACAGTAGCTGTTCCCTTGCCAAATCGAATGCGGTTTCTTCCAGCCGTTAAGGTGTCGAGTTGGATGCTTAGGTCTCTTCTCTGTAGAGCATGAACTTGTTGTTCTCCTGCAGATGATATTCCTGCAGCTCCACTGTCCGGCATGATTCCATGGAACTCGTACGCAGAATATCGGTCTAATGTGAAAGCGGCAGACATAGGAGTTTGTTCGTTTCTGTCTTGCTTGAACGCGTCATCTCTGGTGAACGCATGGTATGCGGAATGATCGTTTAGAATTGAGACTGTTTGAATGCCGTCGATTTCTCCTAGCTCTGTTATAAAGCTCTCGTTCGATGTGTATGGATCGTCTTCGATTCTCATGGACATGAACTGATCGTCTTCGATTCCCATGGACATGAATTGGTCGGCGTTTAGTTTGAGGGTGTCGTTGATTCCTTCTAGTCCTTCATACTGGGCGAGAAAGCTGTTATAGTACTGTGGGGTAGCCTCTTGGTCCGTTGTATACGAAGCCTGTTGGCGAAATCTCTCATAAGCACTTTGTCGCTCCTCAGTCGCATGCTTCGTTGACCAGCAGTTAGGTCTGTTGCAGACATAACATTTCTTCTGTCTGTATGCCTGGTTTCCTCCTCCACGTGGCCAATTATTTCCTTGGTATGTGCTTCCACCACGATATCCTTGTCCTCTGTACAATCTAAAGCTTCTTCCTCTGCCTCGTCCACGGCCTCCATATGTGCGGTCGGTCCAGTTATGATCATACTCGTATTCGTTATCGTCAGTCTGAGTATGGAATGTCGATGTTGATTCACGTGATCGTACGGCAGTCCCGATTGCAGAGCGTAGCTCAGCACATACTCCTTCAAAGGTATTCGCAGGTTTGTATAATGCGAGGTTGCACTCTTCGACTCCTCTGCAAGCACTAATAACTTGATCGCGAAGGTTATGCTCGTACTGGTACTCCTTAGTCAATCCACGTTGGACCTTCTGGAGCTTGTCGATCATGACTTGAAGACACTCAAGTCGTGATTTGCCTGGGTTCTCCGAAATCGTACGCAGTAGGGTAGTCTCGCGCCATTCCGATAGGTACTTCTGGTGATTCTCCTCTGTCTCAAAGTGTGCCTTTGTGAGATTGACCATGGTCCGGAAGTCGTATAATCTACCGGCGATCTTGTCGTAGTAGAAATTGCTTGCTCGCCCCTTCAGCATGATTGAGTACGCGTTGTAGTACTGTTCCTCTGGCAGTCCAATCTTAGAACAACAGTCGTAGAAGACTTGCAACTTAATGTCCAGAATGTCGTATTCTTCGCCTCCATACTTCTTGTCATTATTGCTATAGATCTTCATCAAATCCGTAAGCAGCTTAGCAGGGGTGCCTCCTCTGTCCCCATGATCGGGGATTGGGAATTGGCTGTACGGCTGGTATGGTTGATGGGGTGGCGGTGGCGGTTGCTGGAGGGGAAAAGTTGGTAGCTGTTGAGATTGGGTTGATGGCGGCTGCGACTGGGGTTGTGTCTGAGTTTGTGGAGTAACTTGTAGTGTTTGTACGGTTTGAGGTGTGTGGATGGGTGTGGCTTGTTGTTGTTGAAGGGGTTGGTATGAACTTTGAGGTTGGTGAGTAGCAGCTGGTGTTTTGATTGCTTGGACTAGCTTCTCTTTTTCCTCAATTGCTTCTTCTGTCCATGCAGCTGGAGTAGCTTCTTCAAGACATTCTTGGAGTCCTTTCGCATAAGGAATGCCTCTTGCACCTTTAACCCATACTCCATAGGCAACTAGATGCTCTCGGAGTTCTCTGACAGCAGCGCGAATAGCTGTTTTGAAAAGTTCAGTTGTAAAGCCTTCAAAATCCTCCTGGAAGAGTCGCCATAGCATCTCGCCTTTACGATTCTTGTAATCGGTACGGTAACATACGAGTATGTAGGCGATGTAACAATTGATAATTCCTTCCGTGTGGTGTTCCTTGTTGTCAGGGTTGAATGATTTACACCAGTAATCCTTGTCTACCTCGTATTTGAGGTTTTGTGGTATCTCAATCATCTTGACGGTTTTCGTACGTATCCGGAGGGTGGTTTCGGTTCCGAATTTGGTGGTTGTAGTAGGGTTTTTCGTGGTTTGAGGGTGGTTGCCTGCGCGACGTACAACGCAGTTGGGTTGCGTGATAGACGCAGATTCAAGTCGGGTTAGGAGAGAATCTTTTGAATATCCTCTGGCTTCTTCAGTTCGGGTTAGGAAGGAAGATTCCGTCGATATCCTTTAGCATAAAACTGTGAAGTAGGTACGCTCTAGTTCGGGTGAGGAAGAGAGTCGTACGCGTTCCGGTTCGGGTTAGGAAGGGAAAACGCCTTCATCAGCACAGTATTTATCTCTTCTGAAGAGTACCTTGCTGTTCTGTGGTTGTAAGGTCAACCACTGATCAGTGTTGGCATCACAGGGGTGTGCACACGGGGTGTCAGAAAACGTTGTTGTAATAATTGATTAATTCTCGAAGAAGGAGTCGCAAAGCCAGCCACTTATACTCCTAGACTAGTCACGTGTTCCGTGACTCACCGTACGGGGTGAATCCACATCCTTTCACGTTCGGGGTGAATCCATATTCCCACATACACAATTACTACAAATAAAGAAATTATATATAATTTAAAAAATTCTTAATTTTAAGTTTACTATTATTTATTAATACTAATTAGTTATAATAGTATAACTAATTTTTTTAATTCTTATCCTTACTTAAAAAAAGTGTTTTAAAGCATTAAATTTTATTTTATTTTAATAATACATTTTTCTAAATAAACTTATTATTAAAGTACTTATTATTAATAAATTATTAAATAAACTTATTTATTTTAATTAAGTTTAATTCTAGTATTATATTAAACAATTTAAAGTAAAAAAGTATTTAATATTAAGCTTTATAAGCTTTTTTTAAGTTAGAGTATTTTGTATATAAAAAGTAAAAGTATTTAGTTTCTTAATTTATTTACAAAGTTAGTATGTAATCGTAAAGTTAAATTAAAACAAGTATTTAATTTAATAAACTTATTAGTAGCTTAACTATTTTATAGTAGTAAAATACTATAAATTTTTATAATTACTTAATACTTAAATTAAAAAAGTAGTACTTTTTAGTTTAAGTTTTTATTATTTAAAATAGTATATAATAGCTAATAACTTTTTATTATAAATTTTGTAATTATTTTTAATAAAGTTTAATTTTTTCAAAAAGTAAGTAATAAGTTTTAGTTTACTTAGGTTTTTTTTTTAGAAAAGTATTTTAATAGTTATAAAGTCTAAAAAAATTAGTTTTTATAATAATTAGTAACTTTAAATCAAAATTTTAGAAAATTAAAGTAAATATAAATACATACTTTAAAACTTTAAATACTTTGTAATAAGTATTATTAAATATAAATTAAGTATTCATTTTTTATTAAAACTATAATTAAGGCTATTAAAGTTAAATTTTATATAATAGTTATTAAAATTTTAATTAAAGTAATTTACATAATTATACTTTTTTTAAAATATATAAAAAAAGTAATAGTTACTAATTAATAAGTAAGTATACTAAACTTTATAATATAGTTATAGTATTGTTAATTTATAAGTTTATAATTATAATAACTTATTATATATTATATTTATCTATAATACTATAATTTATTATAATTAAATAATATTATATAATATTTTTTACTATTACTTTAAAGTTACTTTATAAAAACTTTAATTAATTTTTTTTATATTAAAATTACTTTAAAATTACTTATAATTACTTAAGTAAAATTATTAATTATAATAATATTTTAGTTACTAGCTTTTTAAGCCTATTAATAATATTATAAAAAAGTATTATTTTATTTTTACTAACTATTACGGTATTATTTAAAACTAGAGTTTTTAAGAATTTAGTAATATATAGTTTTAAAAGTTTACTTTTAGTATTTAAATATATTTTTTATTATTTAAAAGTTAGTAAAGTAAAAGTTTTAAATATTTTTATTAGCTTATTAATTTTATTTAAAAAATTTTACATACTTTTTTTTAAATATAAATAAAAAATATGTAAATATTAAAAATACTTAATAATAAATATATATTTTTTAAGTTTTATATACTATTATTTTATTTATAATAATTACTTATTAAAACTATACTAAAATAAAAAGACTTTTTAAAGTATTAAACTAGAAACTTTTATTACTAAGTTTTTTTATTTATAAAAAAATTTAACTAAATATAAAATAAAAAGCTTTTAAAGTATTTTAATTTTAAGTAACTATTTACTTTTCAAAAAATTTAATTTTATAACTATATATTAATTTTTTTAATATAAAAAAATATTATTAAGTTATATTATAATACTAATAACGTTTAAACTTAATAGTTTATAAAAATTTGGTATAATTTACTTTATTAATATAATAAATATTAATTTAAAAGCACTATAAATTATTTTAACTTATTTTTTATAAAATTTAATTTTTTTATGTAAGCTTATTTTTACTAGTTTTATTTATTAAGTTTTTAAAAGTAACATTTTTAGTATTTACTTTTATATATATAAAAGTATTATATAAAAATATATTATTATTAACTAAATTTTTAATAAAACTAAGTTTACTAGTATTACTATATTATAAAAAGTTTTAAATATAAATAGTAAAAGTAAAATTTATAATACTTAAATATAGTAACTTAAATAAGCGAAAAAGTAGCTTGCCTATTTACTAAAAATATAAGTCAACTATTAAAATTAATAAATATAGAAAATAATAAAAGTACTAAACTATACAAAAAAAAATTTATAGTAAAATATGAAAATAGTAAACTAATTTTATTATATTTAGTATTTTTTTTTGTTTTCTAAAAAGTAAAGGAATTTAAATATGTTTTATATAAAATATGTATAGTTAAACATATAACTTAAAATATAGTATATTAAAATAAATAAATAAAAGTTAAATCTTACTAAAAGCAAATTTTTTAAATAACTAATAAGCTTAAACTACTTATGTTTAAAAATAAGTAAATAAATATTTTAATTATATTAATAAAAAAGTAGTTAATTTACTTTAATTATAAAGTTATAGTAATATAAAAAATAAAAATAAAGTTTATTTTATAATTAATATTTAATAATAAAGTAGTTAAAAAAAACTATAATTATATAATATTATACTATTAAATAGTAAGCTTTTAGTTATTACTATAACTAATAAGTATAGTAAACTAACTAATAATAAAAGTACTATAATTAAAGCTAAAACTAATATAATAAAAATTATATTAAGTTTTATAAAAAAGTATATAAAGTAAAAGTTTAAATAAAATATAAAACTTTATATTTTAATTTTATGTAATAATATTATTATATTTACTTATATAGTTGTAGCTTACTAAATTTACTAACTTTTATCGTAAATTTGTATTTTATATTATATATATAATTTGTTATAGCTAGTAATATCTTTAGAATTAGTATTAGAGTTAATAGTTAAGATAGCTAAAGTTAACTACTCTAAAACAAAGTTAATAAAAGTACGTAGAGCTAAAGTACTTATATAAACTAGTACTAAGATACTAGGCCTAAATAGGTAAATAATTATGTAACTTAAGTGCACTTTAAGTAAGCTAGCTATTACATAATTAGTACTAACTTAAAAGTATTATATAAAATATTATATACTTTAGAAAATTAATTATTTTAATTTTAAGTTAATAGTAATAAAACAAAATAATACTATTATATTAAAAGTAGAGTTATAAAATTAAAATATATTAAGTGTAAATTAAGTAATACAATAATGAGCTTTCTATAATTTTTAAGTAAAATTTATATTATAACTTAATTACCTACTAGGGCTCCATGCAATCGGCCTCTGCACCTCCACGTGGTGGAGCCTAGGAACCTGGCAGCTACTATTGATGTTCCATCGGGATCGTGTCAATAGACTACCGGAGCAAACGCAGAGACGTGTGTACGGCTGCGCGACGTCGGCACGGCGGCGTGGTGGTGTGAAAATTTTTCGCTGGGAGGGTGAGCCCCAGCAAAGAGTTGAAAACACGACCACCACGTCTCAACGTACGCATTCGGTCATTCAAATCGACATGAAACATCCCTTCGGCGTTCCCCTCCCTCCTGCATCGCGTCGCATCGCACGGTATACACATACGATACGCAAGCAATCCGCGCCCTAAGGCCATAAGCGGAAGTGGCCTCCCATCCCAACGTTGTCCGGCAGCCTGGGTATCTGGCCATAGGGACTTTGGGCACCCCTATCGCTGGATTGTGTCCCCCCCCATCGTTCGCAGTATGACGAAAGGGCCTGGGTTTGGGCCCCAGGGCGAAGCGATACCTAGTTTTACACCCCGTTAACCCTCCAACAGAGGGATGAATGAGAAGATCCCCCCAGCGGCTACGCACTCCCGGGCGGAACGCAAGCGGTTATCAAGGCAATCACACACATGGAGACTTGGAAGGAGCTAGGGATAGGCACACGGCTTCATAAAGGCAACACAGACGTGGCAAAAATGGCTCAAATGGCAGACGGGGCAAGATAGGCATTCAGACACTTCCGCGCAAGGGGTGTCAGTACAGCGCGACCTAATAATGGTGTTTTTCCTCCCGTTGATGTAGTATGGACGCTATTTGAGGTATTACCTCCCACGTTTCCCTTGGAAGTTTTTTGTTCACCTAGAAAGGAATTGGCCTGCATAGACCCATTGGGGGGACCAAATCGGGCGGTAAATAGAAATAATAATAATTACCTACTATATATAATACTATTAATAATATAATAAAAATAAATATATATAAATAGGTTTTAAGTTAATTAAAACTTAAAGTATTTCTAACCTATTTTAAGATACTAAAGTTTTTGCTATACTAAAAGAGAAGTTAGGTTGCTAAATAAATTAAATTCTACAAGTCTATACGTATTTTATAAAACTTTTTTAATAAGTTTATACTTAAATAAAAAGTATATTTATTAATTTTTATAGTACTATATATAATAAGTATATATTAAGTTATAGTAACTTTTAAAAGTACTTAAATTAATTTTAGTAATTTCTATAAATATTATTAAGTATTTATTTTTTACTTAAATGTACAAAAACCATAGTTTATTAAAATAGTGTAAAAACTACTAGCTAAATTATTTTATTAATTTAAAATTTGTATTATTTTTACTTTTAGTAATATATATATTTTTTAAGTACTTAGTTGTTATTATTTGTTACTTTTTTAAACTAAATAACTATATAGTTTACTTAATTATAGACTTTTACTATAAACAATATATATATATATATATATATATTTTCAGTTAATATAAATAGTATCTACTTATATAATTTATTTAATAAAGTAATATTAAAAGTGTAGTAGTACTTTGTAAAAGTTTTTTTATTATAAGCAGGTTATATTTATTTATGGAAATAAACTAAGGCTTATCTAAACTACTTTATACGTAAGATAAAGCGTTATATAAATACGTTTGTTTGCTAGATTCCTGTAGAGAGTAGTTAAAGAGCTCGCATTAAATAGGTGTATTTTGTCTTCGTAGAGGAGCAGGTGAAGCAAGCAAACACTGCCTAGTAAAAGAGAGCGATAACAATAAGGAGATATGGCACAAGACATCGTGCTCCGAATTTCGAACTGTGTGCGCGTTGGATAGCTTTGACGGGGAGTATAATGTGCCTAACATTCATTGTCGTTTGATTACTGTTGTCTTGGGATGTCTCATAGCCACCCCCACCAAATGACATGAAATAGTGCAGGGATAAAGGCAGCTAGCCATAATTAAGCTAACGCGACTTGGCATTGTGGATCTTTTGAGTGTTCAGGGCGGAAGCCGATTTTGCTAGCGACACTAGATTATGCATACATCTACTAACCTGTAAAAAGGTAATACTTTTATTTTTAGATCGTAATACTTGCCTTTCTGTTTTTGGATTTACGAAAACTTCCTCCGTAAGCATTACTATAATATAGTGTAAGCCGTGCACACATGCATGCAGAAATGGCAGCTCTGAAGTCTTAGCTCGACAGAATCAATCCTCCTCTTCATCCATCACCTTGCCGGCTTATATATAAGGATTTAAAATTATATATTAGTTTATCTAGCAGTCGCCGCTACCACCTATTTACAACCGGAAATGTTGCGTTCCTTAAGCTTATTTGTTCTCTATCAATCCCTAGCACTAGGACTTTCGACTACCCGCGGAAATCCTGGTGGTGTCTATATGTGTAATCAGCCGAACTGGGTAGGATTATGCACATATCAGACTGGCGAATTACATACCTGTTTCCGTATCCCAAGTGTTCTAGAGCAGGAAGGGAAAGTCCAAAGTATTGGCCCAGATCAAGGAGCGTCATGTAGTTTCTACTACAACTATGATTGCACTAGTACGGATTTCTTTACTCTAGTGTATCCAGGAAAACAGGATCTCCCAGATATCTATGGCAAGGTATTGAGCCACAAATGTGTAGCTAAACAATAGATCCTTCCCGCCTCACCCTGTAGTTACACCTGGGAATGCACTCAGGGCTGGGTGGTTTTCTTTTAGGCAGGGTGGATTAAAATTACGCGGTCAAATGTAGCAGCTGCCACTACTAAGTGTATCCTTAAGTCTCTATTATACATTTACCAAATTACATGCAAACGACATTTTAGCCCCATAATGGCCTGTGTTGATCACCTTGCCCGCGGTCCCTGCCTTATGGCCGCTATAGTGCCCTTGATGTGAATCTCGTGGACGCTTCCGCGAAGTCCTACACTGAGTCAAGGATGCTGTTAATTGATTGTCCACCCTTTTGCTTTTCAACGATTGCCGTGGGGTCTGCCACCGAGCATTTCTATAATGCCATTGGAAGCACCACTTATCTTGTTCCGAAGCTGCTGCCTTATTTCACGAAGTTTCGGGCAGTCCACCAAAACTTGTACCACTGTTTCTCTTGCTCTGCATTTACATTTGTTTTCTTCGCTGAAACTATAGTTTTGGCTATATCTCTTCGGGTGAGACTAGTAATCAGCGGATTAATAGAAAAAGTAACGACAGCTGCGGGAAGATAGAGCAATCTATACGATTTTCCCGAGAATTTTAAGTTTTTATTTTAGTCTACCTTTCTAGAGATGCTTAGTGTATACCTGAATTGTTCCCGCATCCCCTTAACAAGGACCACTGGGACCTAATGCCGAACCGGGATATTCCTCAGTACGGGAAGCCACCGTAATCGCTCGTGAAAAGATCTCAGAGCTTAGCTCTTCCTGTACAAAGTTACCGGCTCTAGCACTGCTCTCTCTAGGAAGGCTCTTCCTCGTAAAGAGTAGTCGAGCCGAAGGTTCCCTTTTGGTGAGTTTACTAGCCCTTACTAGAAGTTTGCTAATTTTCGGCCTTGCGCCAATTGCCTAGGTAGTGAAAGAACGTGGCGACTCCAAGGTTCTCGGGGAATATGTGATAGGCGCCACAGCAACCCTAAGCACAGTCTAGACAGTGGCGGAGTAAATTCAAACTATGTTCGTGATTTAAAATTGCACGGAAACCACGACACCACTTAACATACACCACCACCAGAAGAGTCAATTAGAAAGAACAGCTAACAGTAAGGCATCCTGTAATATAACCGCACCCCTCTCTTATTCTGCTCGCTTACAATGTTTATTCTAGGGGTGCAACACTCCGTAGAACCCCAAAATATCGGATCTCAACGACTACATCTTAGACGACATTCACAAATACGCTAATACCAAGTTTCCGCGCGAATTTGTGAATTGTCCGGACCCACAGGAGTATACATTCATCCCTGAAGGTCAAAATAGGATGCATGTTGGGCATATAAACGCCTCCAAAAATGCTGGCAGAAAGGTCTTCACACACGCATTCCCAGGCTATCCTGACGTTTAGTTTGGCGCGGGTGGTCGAGCGGGCCGGAGAGGGACCATGAAATTGAACTCAAAGAACCTTTCAGTTTCATCACTGAGACAGTCGACCCGGAGAACGTGAACAGCCTCAAAGCGTTCATTTGTTACTGCTTTCTCGCCAATAAGACCTTTTCTTATCTCAAGGACTGCGATGGTCGTCTTATGCAAGATATTGAGGGGGCTTTTCGGGCTATTTTAGAGTGTGTGGAGTTGCAGAATCAGTGGAGTAAGACCAAGATCCATCTTCCAAGTAATCTAGGACAAGCTCCGATTACTTCTGGAGATGGGAGAGGGAGTCCGAATGTCAATAAGTCGCGCATAGGACAGCGTGGTACGTCATCCAAGGATACTAGAATCTTTTACATCACCAACAGATTACAGTATCAGAACTTCCTGAACCAGGATCCAACGCAAGCAAATCGCCCTCATCACATTACATACTGCAGTCTAAACGAATGCAGTTGATGGAGCAAGAATTCAGAGCCTTCGAACTCCGCATGAACAAGGAGCAATTATATAACACCGGGAGACGAGAGATCGTGGAGTTGGAAGAGAAGCTTGAGGCAACTGAGAACGAGGCGGCTCTGTGGAAGAGCAGGTATGGGGGGTTGAGGGCCTTGGTTCGGGACGCCTTAGATAAGTCTGTATGATTGTGTGCATGGCGCATTCCTATTTGACTTATGGTCCGATTGCACATAAGTAGCCATGAGGATCGGATAGGAGGATGTGCGGAAGGCAATTAACCTACTTAGAGCTTTTGGTTTAGAGATTTCGTCGTTTCCAAATTCCATTACAACAAACCTTCTCTCATTTCGTCACATACCGCATCAGCACCCACAATTTACTCATCGACGCACCCACGTCCGTCAGTGTGACCGTCTAATCCGAGATGACCACAAGTCCCTGCGCAACAAACACCTTCAACCCACCCACAGCCAGCCCATTAGTAACATTACTCCCCTGCGCCAGACTCAGCACTCCGGCCGCAACATGCGCATCCGTCACATCCAACACATCCTGCGCAACCAAGCCGCTTACGAGATGTCCTTTGGTATACACAGGTAATCGCTCGTTCAGCTTATTCAGTACTAGCACGCGCTGCTGCGGTGCTGGGGGCGGCGCGGGCGGGCGTGTAAACATGGCCTATTGAGAAGCGAATTCGGCGCGCGCACATCTATGACGGA
Source organism: Zopfia rhizophila CBS 207.26 (assembly GCA_010093925.1). Classification (NCBI taxonomy): domain Eukaryota; kingdom Fungi; phylum Ascomycota; class Dothideomycetes; family Zopfiaceae; genus Zopfia; species Zopfia rhizophila. The sequence continues at coordinate 9,864 of ML994731.1, read as the reverse complement.
GAACAAGCCGTCCGTGAGGCCTGCTACCACGCGGACGTAGTCGGCCACGGCCCCAGCGGCTGCATTCGCTAACTTGTTGCCACCGTCTCGCGACGTGTAGCGTATGTGCATTACGACATCTTGAATGATGCTGTAATCGAACTGGCGGAAGCCCGATGGCACGGATAGACTCCATTGAGAAATAGCGCCGGCGCCTTAAACGGCATGGAGGGCTCGTCATTGGAAAAAGAAAGATCGAAGACGCCGGCGTCGTTAGCAGACGGCACAGCAGCGGCCGTGATGGGGACTAAAACGATGTCGAAGCGCGGGTCACCGTTGATGGCGCTACCGCCTTAGTCGGGCGTTTTCTCGACATAGTCGCGCTTGTCTTTGGCCGAGGGATCGGAGCGGTACTTGTGTGCCGTCAATCGCAATGTGCAGTTGACGTTCGTGTATGGTCCGATGATGCACGGCATTGTCAGCGTTACGGTTTTGATCTTGCACAGGTAGTGCCCTGGGAAGTCCATGTCGTACAAGATCTTCAGGATGGCGAACTCGCATGCCCCGTTTTCGCGTAGTTGAAGCAGGGCGAACGGGTTGGTTTGCCGCAACGAGACGTACTTGGATACTTCCAAGTCGTGGCCACGTTCCTTGTGGTGGGTAGCCTCCATGTTCTTCAGGCTCATGAACAGGGCTTCGCCGGAGAGGAGGCCGTCGTGTCCGGGCTCCCAGTAGCCGGGTTAGATGAAGTTTGTGTCTTTTACACCACGCTCGAAACGGAAGCAGGCTTCGGCCTTGCGGGCCCAATTGTACGCCATCTGGTAGGTTTGGTAGTAGAGTGAGCGGACCCTACCTTCCATTAAGGAATATAGTTCCTCGTTGGTGTACTTGTGGGTAAGGAAATCCACCACCTCCTGAGAGTTGTCAGTCTGCTTCTGCTGGTTTGTGATCAGGTCCTGGTTGGCAATGGCAATGCGAGCCTGATATGCCATGATCTGCTTGTCAGTGTTCTTCAGTTCGTATCCGGAGCTGTTGGCCGTTTGAACCCTGTCCTGGGTCGTCCTCATGTGGCCGTTCTTGCGCCCCGCCGATGTAGACTCATATGTCAGCGAGTCTGCGCCAATACGAATAACCTGAACAACGCCATTCATGGCATTGCCGATGAAACCTGGACCTCAGCAAGCTGCGACTCCGACACCGAAAGGAGACGCGTGACCGTTAATGGTCGGGAATGCCTTGAGGTCGCTCGCAATGGCCTGAATGACTGAAGTTCCTGTATTCACATCTCTGGCGTTGGAGGATTTATACATCATCTCCTTTTCTTTGGGACTAAGCGACAGCCAACTATCTTAAACCGGAGTAGGTACGTCCATGACAAGGTTTTGAATTCCGAGGTCGTGCTGTTGGCGTAAGAGTGAGATTGCTTCTCCGTCCTGTTTTTCTATCGCTGATAGGAAATCTGTGCCGAGATCCTTCAGCTCGTTGGAGAGTTCCAGTGCCTTGGCCAAAAGGATGGTAAATTTGCAGTTTGGCATAGGCGCATTTCGGTCATTGAACACACTCCGCAGGCTAAGACCCGCCGACGTGGCAGTCACGAGCCGACTGACGTCCGGCGGGGGCTCGTACAAAGGCAATATTCTGAGCACGCCCTTGATATCCCGACAGTGCCTTATCTTAAACAGGCGGTCGTCAATCTTGTCTCCGAGTGCAGTGAGTTGGTCATTGTTTGGTATGCTGAAGTACCGGTTGGTTGCGAAGCCGAAGATGTTGGCGAGACCTTGCACGCCATTGCTATCACCAAACGACTTATTAATTTGGTTTGAGAAGGGGAAATCCAGCTCAAGCCGGACCATAGCGTTGCCAAATGCATCCCACCTGTTCAGTAGAGTCAAATACGTCTCGGGGCGCTTCTTTCCACGCTTCGGGATCTTCTGACCACGTGGTCCGTAAACATGTGATACCAGGACGTACATTTGGATCGCCATCGGGATCATCTCTAACGTATTCTGTTGGAAATACCAGTCACCGTACGCGATGAGAATTTCGATGTACTCCATGACAATCCACCTCATGTAGGAGACTGGTCTCAGCCGGGCCAGAACATGAGGCTAGAACGGGTCGTCGCGCCATTGATTGATTGGATCATCGACTGGGACAGACTTGTTGGGTTTAACTTGCAGAAACAGCTTCTCAAGGGAGGTTACAGAATCCATGTCCTGGAATGGCGGCATCTTCCAGTAGCGCTTGGTTCCCGCTCCTTTGCAAAGGGATCAAACACGTAGTGACACATCTTCAATGCCGGGTCAAAAAGCTGAGTCTCGAGCAACTTCTCAGCCAGCAACGTTGGAGCGTGGAATGCCATTGGCTTCCCTATGCCTCATCTTTCAGAATTGAGGATTGTTGGAAGTATGCAAAGAATTGGTCCAGAGATGAAGCACTGGACGCTTGGCTTATCAACGCATGCAAAAATTGATGATTGAACGGCTCATCGACTGAATGAGGGAAGGACACATTGGATTGGGGAGCAGATTTCACTGGGTAAGTGACATTTGGCTCGTTAGGATACTCGAGACTTGTGTTGCTGGTTGATAAGGACTGCAACGACGACACGGTATGTGTTGTCGAGCCATCAGTATAGTGGAAACCCTGGTAGAGCCACTTGGAACAGCTGCGTCGCTATCATCTCTCGCAATTCGACCGCCATTAAAGGCAAATCGCCCAACGGACGCACCATTGTGAAGCACGTCAATATGGACGCCTGTGTCTAAAGCCGAGCTTGGGTCCTGAATTTCCGGGACGTACTGATACCCGGAAATCTCAGGAACTTGGGCAGTCGGTGGTTGCCAGACAGCCTCGGACAAGATGACTTTCTGCTTCCATGTCCCGTTGAGCAGCTCAGTGTAGCCAAATTTGATCTCCGGGTACTCCAACGGGGAAGCACTCTTAGCTTTAATGGCATGCTCTCCCTGCGCCATGTCGCTGGAGCTCTGGTCTGGTACAGGTTAAGGGGCCTGCTTCTTCGTGAACTGTGGCAAACCGACGATCAGGCGGCCATTGTACGTGAAGGGGACAATATAGCATCCATTGAGATTCAGGTTCCGTGAATTTTTGCGTTCGATCTCATAATTCGGCACGTCGATTTGAATGGGCGTTCACGGCGTCCAAGTCACGTAAATGGCGTTGAATGTGCGACAGTACTACTTGTACGGGGAGGACGCCGGTCGTTCAAAGAAGTGGGCTGTCTTAATGTTGCCCAGATAATTGTCTTTTCCACTGGAACCAGGTAGGTCCTCCACGTACACTGCTATTGTCGTTAAATTGGCGACCTCATCCACAGCAAAAGGGTAATTTTTCATGGTATTGAGTACCGATTTCTCGCTGATGTCTTGCTGCAGGACTTCCGATTCCAAGACTTTGAATTGCGGTGACTTGTCGTCTTGTAACGAGGACTGTATCCAGTTCTCTGGGAAGAGATGGACCTTTCGGCTGGCCTCCCAAAGGCGGTAGCGCTGCATCCACTGCCACCTATCTCGATCAATTTGTTGATCGATACGCCCATCCCAAAGCCGCTCCCTTGATCTTCGAGTCCCAGCAGAACTCGAACAAGCTGTCTGCGTTGACGATTCCCTGTTGCACGAGTACCGGTTGAACGACCAGTAGGCGACTAAAGCATTGCTCTGATTCTGCCGTAGGATATCATACGTTGGTTTGATGGCATTGCCCCAGTCGCTCAAGGTGTACTTGGTCCAAATGGCAGTCTTAATGTCATTGTCGATGGTCTGCAAGGACGCGAAGCTCACGGCAGGCTTTCCCCAATTGAACAGCTTATCGATGTCCACGGAAATTTTCTTTGCAGCGTTAAGCGCTCTTGCAATTTGGTCAGACTAACTTCATTCTTGAATTCGCCGGGTTCTTGAAGGTCGAAGTGTTTTGGCGCAATCGGTTTTGATATGTCATCGACTTTCCATAGGGTTGCTTTATTGACCTCCGCAGCCGTCTCTTCAGCCTTAGACCCAGGAGTTGTGGCTGACATGAAGAGCTGAAGAAGCGTATTCAGTGCTTTTCAATGTAGCCGCTCCAGGAATTCTGGGATGAGGGGTCCTTGTTAATAGCCTCAATAGCATTGCGAGTTCGTATACTAAGGTTATTGCCGGTTGATTTGTATGGTATCCTGCGACGGAGTGGCGGTTATGGGATTTGTGAGTGGCGAAGCGGATGCTATTGTAGCTACGATGCTCTGGGCGGACACTTGACTCTGGAGGAAAGGGATGAAACCTTGCAAGAAGTATGACCTTTTGCTGGGAGGAGTTGGAGATGTGTCAGGCCAATCAGGGGTGGCGATATCACCAGAAACCAAAGTGGCCTTGGCTTCGTCTTTGTTGTGGAAAATTGAATTCAATACAGTATTAAAGAAGGTTACGGCTTGCTTGGATAGACGATCAACGGCTGAAATCCATTTGGAGTTCGCGGGGCAATAGCTTTGGCCTGCCCAATCTCAGCTACTCTGAGTTGCCCGATTGATTGGAGAGTGGGGCTGTCACCGGCAACATATTTGAGCTTGTCCTTCATGTTTTGCGGGATCGCAACGTTATTAACTTTTGGCGGATTTGTCGAATAGACGCGAGTTCCTTCTAGAAAACCCAGAATGTCAGATATCGTGGACTGTGAGATGAGTTGAGCCTTGGCTGTGACCACGGCGCTACTGGATCTGTCACTTTGCCCTAGAGTTTGAGTAGGTCCAGTGCTTTTTCCGCGGATTCCCACGGCGTGGAGGATATTTTGAAGACAAGCCCAAGATCCTTTGGCTTCAGACCTAGCATCTTCGCAAGGATGCTGTGGCGGTAGATGGCCGAGACGTTTTTAAGAGTCAGCTGGTCGTTGGTGATTATCGCAATGCGAATGATATTGTCCAGATCTTCATACTTGAGGTTGAACGCAGCAAGCAAAATGGGTCGATGCTCCGAGACCCTGGCAGGGGGTGGCTGGACCAGGCAGTTACCATCAGCGTCTGGAACGAATACTCTGTCGATTCATAGCATGTTATGGGTCAAAAACAGTCGAGCGTATAGGGAAGTGGTGTCGATGTTGGTCCACAACGCCAGCACCTGCAAGATACTCAGTCCTACAAGATTGACAATCTTTTTGACTGCTGCAACTTGAGTGATCAAGTACAGAGAGATATCAAGGGCCGGCTAGTAGCTCAGCTTGGGAGTTCCGCAACTGTCTTTCCCATGCTTGCACCGGCAATTCTTGGCCTTTTGTTTGCCACAGTGCATGCAGTACTTGCCCTTGCTTTTGTTGCTGTTCTTGGTGGGTGTAGTCTCAGCGACATTGCATTTGCTGCAAGTAGACAGGCCGCAGCTACATGGTTGCTGGAAATCATCGTAATTGACATCGTCATCCTTAGGTGGGACGGTTGGTGTCGATGTACCAGGTATATGCGTAAGCTGAGGTCCTGCCCCGAACGCTGAAATAACTGCATCGACTTCGGCAATTCTCCCGCTAAGCTTTCGCCAGAGTCGCAGAAATCTATGCATCTTGTCATATTCTTGCCGCTTGACGGATTTCCCATCCATGTGCTGTAGTTTCACTGTGTTGAAGTTAATTTCCAAGGTATTCGCTACCTCCAAAGGCTTACGTACCCTTGGTGATATCACAGCCATCGTACGCGATAGTCCAAGGTGTCGGGGTGTCAACACCGTAGAGATAGAGGGTGGAATCGCTAGAGTCAATGTAGCCGTTAGGGACTTTCCCCGTGGGCTTATCAGTGCGCACGACCTTGAGAAGCTTCCGCTCCTAAGAATTTGCCAGAAGATCGCCATTGATATCGTATACAACACCACTCAGCGAGACATAACCCACGTAGACAGTTGGCAGTGTAATCGAACCATCAGTATTGATGTGGCCGACTAAGGTCTCTCCCTCTGCTAGCGTGCTTGAAGTCCTAGCGGGATCGACTGCCATAGTCACAGCTAGGCGGAGTCCTATGGTTGATCGTATGCGATCATGTCCCCCTTCCAAGTGAGCCGCTGACCTCCTGAATCCAAGACGATGACCTTGCCAACCGATTCGAAGTATTTACAAACCCAATCCTTCAGCTTGGTATCGCAGCCGCATTGGCATTTGGTGGATTTAAGTTTCTTCTGGGCACTATTGACCTCAGCATCCGCCCCAATGGCCTTCCTCTCGTCCCTAGATGGCTGTCTGTTCTAAAGAAGGAGTTGACGACATGGTCGTTGCTTGAGCGAATCGTGGATCACTTTTTAGAAGCCAGAATCCTTGTCGACCGGATGTTCAAGGAATTGAAATAGCGGTCTGAGCCTCGCCCTGTGGTGCCTTTCTTGAGTATCAATTTTAGAAGCGAGGAATTGATGGTTGAATCGAAAACTCTCCAGGATGACTTTTGCACGGCCCTTGGGTATGTTCGGATTGATGAAGCTTGCGCGCAGGATGTCCACAAGATCTGAATATAAGACACCGGTGCGAGGAAGAAACTGCTTTTTGACAAAGGTAACGCCCTTCTCCGCAGTAGTGTCCAGCATGTCTGCCGCAGACGTGTAGTCCAGTCCCCAATACTCCCAGTCCTTTTTCATACCGATCCGTTTCCGACACGTTGCAAAAGAAATTTCTTCGCCGTAGCGGGTGTCGGGGTGGGCTTTCCGCCAGAATGCTTGCTTGGTGAGAATGACATACTCCTCTTAGGTAATGCTAAGCTCTTCCGCGGCCACGGCCCTGCCTAGGGTTTGCTGATGGATTTGGGTCAACGTAACTTGGTCTTCCGTGGTGATTGCTCCTGCATATCCCACACCCGTCACCTCATTGTTTTCTTCCTCATCTTTAAAGCCATCTGGATCTCCCTCGTCTTCAACCACGTCGTCATCATCGCAGTCGCCGGTTGAGCTATCATCGCAGTCGTCATCAATGCCACCTTGCGGACAGGGTGGACAAGTGACGTCGTACCATGTATCTGGCGATGTCATGGTTGTATTTCGCCTGAAATATTCTGAGGACTTCCGCCCTACTAGTTCCTAGAAACACCAGGAACTGGAGAATGTCGTCAATTGATTGACTGTATGGCAGCTTCTCAGCTGGATACACTAACTGCTGGAGAGCTAGATATGCCTGCATATTCACATTTTGCGGCACAGCCAGCAGCTCTTCGCTACTTCCTCCGAGCCCATCGGCATTATCCGAGGCATTGAAAATGTCAATCCAAACTTGTTTCGGCTGTGTTGTAGAATTGGCGAATCTTTGTTGATGGAAAATGAAGGATTCCCTGACTTCGTTGGCCAAATCAATGTAGGGAAGAACGGTGTTAGTATTTGCAGGTGAGCTCAAGGCAAGCAAGGTCTGGGCGTCTCTTGAACAAGTAGTCCAGGGGCGAGTAACGAAAATCTTTAATATCAGTCCATTGGCATCAAGGCGTGTTTGGGTTCAAGTTGTTGCTTCTGAGAAACTGAAGCAGCTCCACGAAATAAGCGGCAGGGCTGGTGAGCGAAGTGCAATCGCTGCACTCGCAATAATCGAGGCTGCTCCTCCAGGTTTATTTGCTCGGGAAGTTCGCTAGCCCCGACAATAAGCCGATTGAACCGTTCATTTAGCGGCTCTGTGCCGTTGATGGCTGCAATGCCAGTGCCACGGACTATCTGCAGGATTGATGTAAGAACATCATTCCTCGTTGTGACCTGAACCGCATGATTATGGATATCTCTGGCTATACCTTGACTGCCGAGAGCATCTCCAAAATTTTCCACAAACTGTTGTTCTGGCAATTGTGCAACCCGGAAAGCGGACAATTTGGACTGCGCAAGTGCTGAGAGCGCTTTTGGGGTCGTAGTCAGGGCCTGGGCTAGTGACTGTTGCAAAGGATGTTGAGTCTGATAGTAAGGCGGAAATGGCATGATTGCGGAAATGGGAGTCGGGCTTGTTCTGCAGTACTTGGACCATGCTGGATTGGACGGGATCAGTGTCGGCAGAAGCAACGGCTTTCATAGGCCTTAGCAAAACCTGCTTTGCGAGGGCATGAGAAGGCTCTTTTCCAACGTTGAGCTCGCCATTCTGCAGCATGTGCAGGATGAATGCTAGCGTCTCAGCGCTGAACAAAGTTTTCTGGAAGTTTGCAACGGCTTCTGCCCGGGGACTCGGCACCGTAGAGGCAACCTGAGCTGAACCAAGGGCTAGAGGCTTTGTTCCCTTTTCAGGAGCCAGGAGCTGCTCGAGTCTGTTGTCGCTGTACCCCAATGCGACTTCACGGAGGGAGTTGCACTTTGGGGTCGGCAGGGAAGCCCTTCGTTACACACACACAATTTATTAACGCCCGGCGGCTGAGCCGAAAGGGCTACTAACGCTGATCTACTACTACACTTCCTACGGTGGTCTTGGCCTCATTCAGCCCTTACATCAGCATTGTTCCACTTCCTCCGGTGAGTTCTGTTCTCATTCAAGCCCATACAGAATTTCCTTAATGGTTTGTACTTCATTTTACCATATCTCTTCGGTTGCTCGTGGGTTAGTAATGTTGATTGCAGACTGGCTCAGAGTGTATTCTCTAAGTGTTCAGCGTCCTATCTACGGCGGATGAAGCGGAGCCTGCTTCTATACCACGAGGTGGTATGTGGGATGGCGAGTGTGTTAGATTAGGTTAGGATTCTTCATTTGTCTGCTGTTGGTTTGCGTCAAGCCGACCTGTGGCGATTGTGAACCGTATCGTTGCTCGGACCGCGTCCATGTTCTAAGTTTGTTGAGATTTGAACCTGGTGAATGCCTGATATATTGTCCTCCTTGTATGTCTGATAGGAATCTGGTGAACGCTGGGAGTGTTGAGAGCAGGAATTTCGATAGAGAGCTTGTCACTGTTGCTATGTTTAGGTCGTATTGCAATGTTGGTAATTGTTGTTGTTGGTGGAATGGAGACGGTTTATTATGAAATCGTGTTATAAGATCTTGTACTGTGAGTACTAGACCTGGCGGCTTCTGATGGAAACGATTCGGTTGTGCTGGAAGCGGTGAAGCGAGTACTGAGGCGTATGTACGTGGTTGTGGAGAGGATACTGGGGGTGATGGAGGTGGCGAGTGAGTGGACGGTTGTGGACACGGCTGGGGGTTTGTTGGTTGGGGTAATTGGAGGGGTGGTAGATTACATATTGGTGATGGTCGAGGTATGCGGCTTGGAGGTGGTTTCTTTGGTGTGTGGGGTGTGGTAAGCGTATGGTTCTTGTTTGGTGTACAGGGTATTGCGGTGTTTGGAGGTGTAATTAGTGGGAGATGGTTGTAAAGGTCGGCTGTGAGTTTGGGCCAAGGGCAGTTGTCCTTATGTTCCCGCATTAACTGTTTGACGGGGTAGTCGTGATCGTCCCACTCGCTGTACCGTGCATCACAGAAGGCGCATTCCACGGCATCTTCTTCCTCGAAGTCGTCCGTGAAGTGGTAGAAGCCGGCAGCGGCGAGTTTTGTTGGGGAGAGGTATTGATGGGGCCAGTTAGAGTACGTGTCTATGCGCGAGGATATCGTTATAAAGTCAGAGGCTGGGGTTAATGGCGGAGATGATGGCTGGGATGTTGGCGGCGGCGGAGATGGAGATGGAGGTGGTGATTTTAGGGGGCGCGGTGATGCAGGCGAGCGTGTCGGGGTCGGAGAGCGAGAAGGAGAAGGGAGTTGTGATAACAGCGGAGAGAAAGGGTTCGGGTCATCTGCGAAAGAAACCTTTTTCTTCTCTTCTGCAGTCGTCGATCGAGTTTTTGGAGGTGTCCGGGGGATTCCCTGTCGAGATTTTCCGCCCATGTTTGCTTCCTCTTTCATACACTCGCTTGCAGAATCGGCTTCCGGTTTTTGCAACTTCACAACTTTTTATCCGCACGGGCTCTAATATCGCTTAGCGAGAACCTT